>JBCNJP010013186.1:0-12700 GCA_039602395.1 Deinandra increscens subsp. villosa | reverse complement strand
GCATCCTGAATGTTGACAATCTATTTTTCTTTGCAGCCCCCAAGTCCAGCTCTTCAAACTCTTTAAAGGACCTAGACCACCCCCTTAACATAAAAAAGGAGCAGATCGAACAGACCGCCACCTCCAAGCCGCCTGTCAGCCGGCCAAAGGCCTCGGCTTCCAAGAAGTGAAAGGCTCCTGATACTCCCGCGGCTCCCATATACCTGGAAACCTTCAAAGATCTTGCTCCCTCTGAGGTCAGCAACAAGATCCTCTCGATGCAGACCATGATTAACCTGGTAAGAAGCTCAGAAAATATTTATGTTAGTTTCATACCTGTTGCAGCTGCTGACCAGGATTCCTGTTTGTGTAGGGTATTGAGAAGCTGAGCACACAGGCCATGGATATGGAGAAGAAGCTGGCCAAAGCCAATGAAAAGATCCAGGCCCAAGCTGACACTGCTAAGGGTAAGACCCTGTTTTATGAGCACCAACTCACTGAACAGCGTCTGGCCCTAGAAGCAAAGATGGCCACCGATGCTGAGATTGGACAACTTTCAGCTGCTCGCAGTGTCCTGGAGTGCAAGATCCAAATGGTGGGCGAGGCTAAAGTGGCTGGTTTCCAAGTGCTAGGCTGGGATGTCGCAGGCTGGAGGTTAGTTCTGGAATCATTGGGAGGAGGAGACGGTGATGTGGCCGGAGCAGGGAAGGATGGGAACGACGGTGGCTCCTCAAAGACGGTTCCGGATTCTCCAGCGGCGATGATAAGGGCTTATGTGGTGGAGCTAGGAGAGGGCAAGAAGCTGGAGGACCTGGAGAAGCCGGTAGTGGGAAATGAAGATAAAGCAACGGTCTGAGCCCATTTTTTTTTTATGTTTTTGTGTTTAGTGGTTTTTATTGAATCACTTTCCGGTTCCTGTAATAGACAAGTAACAAACAAACAACGGTAGGGATCCTGGTGGAGGGATCTTGTGTTTACAAGACGAAACCAGGATTCCTAAAAAAACAAACATTTTGACCTCTGAGCTTCTCAGCCGGAGGGATCCTGAGGTTTTCAGGATGAAACTTGGGAAGCTCAGAACCCTTTGCGCATGTTAATAATATAAGTATCTTTTGGCTTCTTAAACTGTATTTTGCATTGAAATCTTGTAGATAGGGCCAGTTATAAAATTTATCAAGAATCTTAAAAAGACTTGTATGTTGGAAAATAATTTGAGATTTGAACAATTAATTAGGTTAGACTTCAAGATTAAACAATAAAAACTTAAGTCACCTAACCTTCGAATTTTACCTTAGTCGACTTCTCGATTCAAACTGCCTTTTCTTCTTTTATCTTATTCGGGGTTCTAGTAGGAATCCTGAGAACACTTTTCTCGGAACTGTCTTAACTTCCTCAGGAACCTGAGACAAACCTGAAAAGCTTCTTGTCCTTCGGCCGAAGCAAATATTTCTGGAAGCAAGATGGTAAGTTTAAAAATAAGTTGGGGATAAACCCGGGGTTCTTGGGACTAAGCCAAAACTGGGGTCCAGCCCGATAAACGTGGGACTAAGCCAAAACTGGGGTCAAGCCCGATAAACGTGGGAGTAAGCCAAAACTAGGGTCAAGCCCATTCGTAAGTGACATGAATATGTCAAAACCTTAGATAACACGTCAGTGTTATAAACCTTGAGAATCCGCCCAGCAGCCTATAATGACAAGATTGTCAGCCACCCCCCTGGGATGGACTGGTCTGGCCATCTTGAGCATACTGGTGGACAGCGTGCGCTCCTGGCGAGGGCCGTGCGCTACTGGCGATTACCCAAACTTAGGAGAGGAGTCAGCCTCTCAAACCTTAGAAGGTATTCAGTATACCTTAAACGTAGGAGAGGTGGCCAACCTCTAACTGGCGATATACCCAAAATACTTAGGATTCTCAAAATCTGTCAAAACACTCAACACTTGGTGAAGGGTGGGTGTTAGCTTAGCTAACACCACTCCGATGCTTAAGTCAGTATTATGTGATAAAATTAATAAGATTGGTATTGAAATTGGATTAGTATACGTACCTTCTAGTATTTTGGTAGTGAGAATCCTTGGGATTCTAGGAGGAATTCCAATGGGACTCTCACATAAAATAAGCTTTGAGATGTATGGCATTCCAGGCTCTTGGTAGGGGTTCTCCTTCCATGTTTACCAAACGATATGCCCCTTTTCCTTCTTCAGAATCTATCAAATATGGTCCTTCCCATTTGGGTGCCAATTTCCCATCAGCTGGATTGGTAGTGTTTTGAAATGCCTTTCTCAACACTAAGTTCCCTACTTGAAATCTTCTCAACCTGGTATTCCTGTTATAAGATTTTGCCATCCTCTGTTGATAGGATGCCATCCGAATTCTGGCCATATCTCTGAGCTCCTCGATTGTTTCAAGATCCTGAAGCAAGGTCTGGCTGTTGGTTTCAGGATCCTGGCAGCTGATCCTGGCTGTAGGTAACACCATTTATGTGGGGATCACAGCCTCAGCTCCAAACACTAGTGAGAATGGAGTTTGACCGGTAGCATTTTTGGGTGTTGTCCTATCTGCCCAAAGAACAAAGGGCAGCTCCTCAACCCATTTGCCTTTCTTGGAGCCCAACTTCTTCTTGAGGTTGTTGATGATGATCTTATTGCTGGATTCTGCCTGCCCATTAGCTTGGGGATGGACAGGTGTTGAAGTGATCATCTTTATGCCCCAACTAGCACAAAAATTTGTTGTTCTTTTGCCGATAAACTGGGAGCCGTTGTCACATATGATCTCTGCCGGAATCCCAAATCTGGTAATAATGTTTCTCTTGATGAAGGATATCACCTCTTTCTCTCTCACTTGCACATAGGCTTCTGCTTCAATCCATTTGGAGAAATAGTCTGTCATTGCAAGCATAAATACTTTTCCTCCAGGAGCCTTGGGCAGCTTGCCTACAATATCCATGCCCCACTTCATGAATGGCCATGGGGATACTATAGGGTGCAGATGCTCGGCTGGTTGATGCAGAATATTGCCATGTCTTTGACAGGCATCGCATTTTTGTGAGAAGCTCATGGCGTCCTTCTTCATTGTAGGCCAATAGTAACCAAATCTGAGAACCTTGGAGAAGAGTGCTCTGCCCCTAGTGTGATTCCCACAATCTCCTCCATGAATGTCTTCAAGCACTTCAAGAGCTTCTGCTATCTCTAAGCACCTTAAGTAGACACCTGCAAGAGACTTTCTATATAATATGTTATCTAAAATAAAGTAAGGTATTACCTTGGCGCGAAAAGCCCTAGGATTTTCACCCTTAGGGATCTCCCCGTTTTTAAGATATTATAATGATTGGATGGGTCCAGGATTCCTGGGTATCCTTGGGACTCCCAACATCTGTTTCTTCATTATCGTCAATAGCGTGAGCTTCCTGTTGAGCTATTTCCGGCGTCAGAATATGCGTTATGGGAATCCTGATATCTTCAGGGATCCTGAGAGATGAAGCCAGGTTTGCCAAAGCGTCGGCTTCTGAGTTGTCTTCTCTTGGCACCTGTGAGATGTTAAAATTTTCTGAAAAACAAAGACAAATTTTTAACAATATCAAGATACTTGATTAGATTCTCTCCTCTCACTGCATAAGAGCCATTAAAGTGGTTAGTTAATAAAAGAGAATCAACGAATACTTGAATGCATCGGATGCCCATATCTTTAGCTAATTGCAACCCAGCAATCAAAGCCTTCATATTCAGCTTCATTGTTGGTAGCCTGGAATTCACAAGATATGGATAATGTACGGTATTATGTCCCCCTGTGGCGATTTTAGCAGGATGCCCAGTCCTGTTCCTCTAACATTTGAGGATCCATCAGTGTAAAGGATCCAGTCTTCTTCGAGCTTCTCAAGCTGCTGGACTTCCTTCTCAACTTCTGGTTCTATGTCGCTGCTGAAATCAGCCACAAAGTCAGCCAAGGCTTGGGATTTGATTGTTGTCCTTGGCTCATATTTGATGTCGTAGGCACTCAGCTTGACTGCCCACTTAGCCATCCTACCTGACATTTCCGGCTTCCTGAGAACTGCCTTAATAGGATAGTTAGATTTCACGATTATAACATGAGTTTCGAAATAATGTCTAAGTTTAGTGGAAGCCATTATAAGAGCTAAAATTAATTTTTCGAGGTGAGAATACCTGGACTCTGCGTCTAGCAGAGTTTTACTTACGTAATATACCGGATGCTGCTGACCTTGATGGTCTTTTACCAGGACTGCACTGACTGAGCTTCCGGAAACGGCAAGATATAAATATAGCGGCTCCCCATCCTCTGGTTTCATCAGCAACGGGGCTGCTGACAGGTAGTCTTTCAGGCATCTCAGGGCTTCTTCGTGCTTCTCAGTCCATTCGAACCTCTTATTTTTCCTCAGGATATCGTAGAAATCCTTACTTTTTTCTGAGGATCTTGAAATGAACCTGTTGAGTGCTGCGATTCTTCCCGTCAACCTTTGTACCTCTTTCACGTTTGATGGGGACTTCAAATTTAGGATTGCTTTAATCTGCTCTGGACTTGCTTCGATCCCTCTTTCGGTAACCATGTATCCTAAGAATTTTCCAGCTCGCACCCCGAAGTGGCATTTGGAGGGGTTGAGCTTCATGTTATACTGGTCAAGGATGTCAAAGGCAGTTTGGAGATTCCTGACATGATCTTCTGCTTTCTTGGATTTCACCACCATGTCATCTATGTAGACTTCCATTGTGTCCCCCAGTTGCTCTTTAAACATCATATTGACGAGCCTCTGGTAGGTAGCACCTGCATTTCTCAAACCAAAAGGCATAGCAGTATAACAATAGATACTTGTTGGAGTCATAAAAGTTGTATGCTCCTGGTCACATGGTTCCATCTGAATTTGTTGGAATCCTGCTGAGGCGTCCATGAAAGTGAGCATCTCGTGGCCGGCTGTGGCATCCACCATTGCATCAATATGGGGAAGTGGGAAAGGATCCTTAGGACATGCCTTATTTAAGTCCGTGTAATCAACACAGACTCTCCACTTTCCATTCTTCTTCTGAACCACCACCACATTTGCTAGCCACCTAGGATATTTGACTTCTCTAATCATCTTGGTTTTGAGAAGCTTGTCAACTTCCTCCTGGATGATTATATTCTTCTCTGGAGCGAACTTCCTTCTTTTTTGCTGTATAGGTCTGAAAGAAGGATCTAAACCAAGTTTATGAGTAATAACATGTTTAGGGATACCTGTCATGTCTTCATGTTTCCAGGCGAAAGTTGAAGTTCTGGCTTGGAGAAGCTGAACTAATTTTTGTTCAACATTCGCTGGGATGCCTGTTCCTACGAGCACCTTGATTTCAGGATTCTCAGGGTCTAAAAGGACTTCCTTAACATCAAGCTCCCTGTCTTCCTGTACTTCAAGTGCCCTTTTTCTGTAATTGCTATCCCTTTGTCACCTTAGTGGTGTTCTTCATCGACGTTGAATAACAGTTCTTGGCTTCCTGCTGGTCACTTTCAATCCTCACAACTCCCCAAGGTGTAGGAAGCTTGATGCATTGATGATAAGTTGAAGGGACCGCTTTCATCTCATGTATCCATGGCCTGCCAAGAATTATATTGCAACAAGAAAGATAATCTATAACACAAAATTTTTGCATAGAATTTACCCCTTCTATGTATACTGGCAACCTGATATCCCCAACGGTGCTTTTAGTTTCACCGCTGAAGCCGACTAGGACTGAGGATCTTGCAACTATCTCAGTTTCTGGGATCCCCATCTTCTTGAGCACATCAAGACGGATTATGTTTACTGAGCTTCCATTATCAATCAGAATCCTGCGGACAAAATGGTTAGCAATATATAAAGTAACTACAAGACTATCATGATGAGGATCCTGAACATGAGAACGGTCGCTCTCATCAAAGGATATGAGTTTTTCTTGAGTTAGGGTGGACGTCCGGACAGGTCTGTCACCCTGTTCAGATTTAGATTCCTTAGCATGCTTCTTGGCTGAGGAATATGAAGTGCCGCAGATGTCTGAGCCTCCTGAGATGAAGTTGATTATTTGAGCATCCTGGGGTGGAGAAGCTGCTCTCTGAGGCACCTTGTCGGCTTCCTGAGTCTTGACCTTCTTCTGCCTATCAACTCTTTAAGATGCCCTTACTGAGTAGATAGCTAATTTCCTTTCGGAGCGCTATGCACTCGTCTGTTAGGTGGCCAAAGTCTTCGTGAAAGGCACACCACTTGGTCTTGTCTTTCCAGGATCCCTGCTTATCATTTTTTCTAGGCCATCTTGCTTTTTCGCCAAGATCCTGCATTGCACACATTAGGCCACCAATGTCAACAGAAAAACAATACTCAGATACCTTAGGATACTCCTCATCATCATCATCCTACTCTACAGCATTGACTTTGTGATTATCTGGTTTGGAGTATGGACAGGATCTATACGGCTTCCCGGGGGATTCCGCCTTCTTACTGTTAGGATCATATTTAGGGACCTCCAATCTTTGGTGGATCTTTTTGTCATCTTCCAAACGGATAAACCTCAAGGCTCTACTGCGTACTTCATCGAGATTCCTGCAAGGAGTCATGACAAGATCATCATAAAAACGTGAATCTTTGGAGAGCCCCATTTTAAAGGCTTCTACGGCTGCTGCCATATCCAGATTAGGAATCTCAAGGGATTCTCGTCCGAATCTGGCAATGTATTCTCTGAGCGGCTCATCTGGCTTCTGAACTATTCGGTACAGGTCACCTGTGAGCTTCTCAAAGGTTCTGCTGCAAGAAAATTGATTTTTAAACAGGTTAACCAAATGAGAAAATGACGTAATAGTATTAGGGGGGATGCTTAGTAGCCATTTCATGGCTGGTCCTGTCAAGGTTGAACCAAAGCCTTTGCACAGACAGGCTTCTTTGATTTCTATCGGAATGGGGTTGATCTCCATACGCTCCCTGTAATGCGCCACGTGTTCTTCAGGATCCGTAGTTCCATCGTCAAGCTTCATGCTTGGAGTTTGAAAACGTTTCAGGATCTCCACTTGAGAAATCGGCCAAGTAAATCTGGAGATCTTGTGGCTTTCCAAAGGAACCTCAGGTATAGGCTTTCAGGATCCCTGGAATGTTTGATATCATTTCTTTTAACTTCTGGAGCTCTCTAGCGATACTAGGATGAATACCTGCATCATAAGGAGCACCCTGGTTAGAAAAGATAGGAATTGAATTTGACACAATACCTGGGCTAGGATTCTGGACTGGGATCCTGGGATTATATCCATTGCTCGTTGGGATGCTGGGCTCTGTAGTGGCTGCTGTTTGCATGGGGATGAAGTCACCATCATGCACATCTGAGGAGCTGGTCTTAAAGATTCCTACGGAAACAGAAGGGTTAGAGTGTTGATATCCTTGGGGGTTCTGGCTTGGATTCCTAGCAGAAAAAGGATATCCTTGAGATGGCGTGGCTAGGGATCCCAACGATAGTGGAATCCAAGGATCCTTGTAGCGTGACTACGAGGATTCTCGTGGGACAGCTCCTGAGAATCCAGCAGTACTCCCTGCATACCCAGCGGCCTGAGAAGTCATTATAGAGGCTTTAGTGAAGCCTGGTACTGATTTGTAATTGTAGCGAGACGGATCTGAGGATCCCGAAGCATTGAAGTCAAGATGCCTGGGAAATAGAGGACTTTGTTCCTCCATAGGTTTCTTAGACTTCTTAAGCTCTTCAATCTCCTTCATCACCGTTTGATTGGTCTTTTCTTGCTGATCCATTTGACTTTTCACTTTCCTGATCAAAGCAAAAAAATCATTGTTAGTAACTACAGGATCAACAGATTGAACCTGGGATCCTGTGAAGACATGATAGTTAGTTTTTCTCGGCTGCTCGTCCACTTTCTTCTAACGATCATTATTTTTCTTCTGGCTTCCTGGAGCGGAAGGAAGAGGAGGAATGGAGGACGATGTAGAGGCCGAAACATATTTTTGTGGGTTTGACTTCTTTGGGATTAGAGATCAAATAGAGCGGATGATGAATGGAATTTCTTTAGAATAAAGCACCACTTTCCCCACGGTGGGCGCCAAGCTGTTTTGGTCAAAAATTCATAAAAGAATCTCTTATTCCAAACTTAGAATGTGAGGTAGTGTTCTTGTCAATTTGCTCGAAATGTATAGTTGAACACACAAGGATGTAACGAGGGAAAAAAACAGGATCCTTCGAGTTGCCTCTAGGAATCCTAGTAAAAAAACCTCGGGAGCCGGCCTGAAGAGCCCACTGCCTAGCAATTTTATTGATACGAAATAAAATTTTACAAGAGTTTTGGAGGTTTGATCGATCGACACTAAGTGTTACAATGATGATCAACTATCAGAGCTAAAGTGCGTCGGTGTTGTGTGTCCCTAAGTCGATCGAATCCTCAATTATATAAGGATTACAATAATAACAAACTATCCAGGATTCCCGGGATCCTATCGTCCAACTAATATAATCGTTAGAGCCCTCTTCGTTCACTTGGTTCACGATCTTAGTTAGCTGGAACTTGAATATCGGAGGTAGTTGATGACTTCAACGGTACCTGGTCAAATAAACACATGGCAGTTACAAGGGTTAGTCATATAAAATAAATCAGGATACCTGGACGAGTGGGATTCTTAGACGGTAATAGGATTCTTGAACTATCTGAGCTTCCTGCGAGCATCCTGAAAATATACCCTCAATATAAAGTAACCACAAGACTATCATGGTGGGGACCTGAACATGAGAACAGTCGCTCTCATCAAAGGATGTGAGCTTTTCTTGAGTTAAGGTGGATGTCCGGACAGGTCTATCGCCCTGTTCAGATTTAGATTCCTTAGCATGCTTCTTGGCTGAGGAATAGGAAGTGCCACAGATGTCTGAGCCTCCTGATATGAAGTTAATTATTTGAGCATCCTGAGGAGGAGAAGCTGCTCTCAGAGGCACCTTGTCAGCTTCCTGCGTCTTGACTTTCTTTCTGCCTATCAACTCTTTTAGATGCCCCTTACAGGGTAGATAGCTAATTTCCTTTCGAAGTGCTATGCATTCATCTGTTAGGTGGCCAAAGTCTTCGTGGAAGGCACACCACTTGGTTTTGTCTTTCCAGGATCCCAGCTTATCATTTTTTTCTAGGACATCTTGCTTTTTCGCCAAGATCCTGCATTACACACATTAGGCCACCAATGTCAACAGAAAAACAGTACTCAGATAACTTAGGATACTCCTCATTATCATCATCCTGCTCCACAACATTGACTTTGTGATTAGCTGGTCTTGAAGATTCCTGTAGAAACAGAAGGGTTAGAATGCTGATATCCCTGGAAGTTCTGGCCTGGGTTTCCAGCAGAAAAAAGATATCCTTGAGATGGTGTAGTTAAGGATCCCAATAACAGTGGAGTCCAAGGATCCTTGGAGTGTGGCTGCGAGGATTCTGGCGGGATGGATCGTGAGAATCCAGCAGTACTCCCTGCATATCCATTGGCCTGGGAAGTCATTGTAGGGGCTGTAGTAAAGCCTGGTGCCGATTTGTAATTATAGCGAGTCGGATCTGAGGATCCTGAGGCATTGAAGTCAAGTTGCCTAGGAAATAGAGGACTTTGCTCCTCCATAGGTTTCTTAGACTTCTTAAGCTCCTCAATTTCCTTCATCACTGTTTGATTAGTCTTTTCTTGCTGATCCATCTGATTTTTCACCTGCTTAATCAAGGAAAAGAAATCGTTGTTAGTAATAACAGGATCAAAAGATTGAACCTGGGATCGTGTGAAGACATGCTAGTCAGCTTTTCTCTGCTGCTCGTCCACTTTCTTCAGGCGGTCATTGTTCTTCTTCAGGCTTCCTGGAGCGGAAGGAAGAGGAGGAATGGAGGATGATGTAGAGGCCGAGACAGATTTTTGTTGGTTCGACATTTTTAGGATCAAGAATCAAATGAAGTAAATGATATATGGGATTTTGGTAAGATGAAGCACCACTTGCCCCACGGTGGGCGTCAAACTGTTTTGGTCAAAAATCAACGAGATGATTTCGTATTCCAAACTAAGAATGTGAGGTAGTGTGCTTAATTATCAAAATGACGAAATATCATAGTATGAATGTTTACACGATGAAGTAACGAGGGAAAATCCAGAATCCTTCGAGTTTCCTCTAGGAATCCTGGCAAAAAACCTCGGGAGCCGGCCTGAAGAGCCTGCTGCCTAGCAATTTTATTGATACGATATAAAGAATTACAAGTGTTTTGGAGGTCTGATCGATCGACTCTAAGTGTTACAATGATGGTAAGCTATCAGAGCTAAAGTGTATCGGTGTTGTGGGTTCCTATGTCGATCGAATCCTCGATTATATAAGGATTACAAAAATAACAAACTATCCGGGATTCCCGGGATCCTATTGTCCAACTAACATGACCGTTAGATCCCTCTTCGACTACTTGGTCCATGATTTCCTTTAGTTGGAGCTTGTATCTCGGAGGTAGTTGATGACTTCAACGGTACCTGGGTCAAATAAACATGTGGCAATTACAAGGGTTAGTCGAATAGAACAAATCAGGATACCTGGACGAGTAGGATTCCTAGACGGTAATAGGATTCTTGAATTATCTGAGCTTCCTGCGAGCATTCTAAAAATATACCCTCAACAATGATCAACACTCGAATTAACGATATGCAACCGAAAATTTCAAGTGATGAGTACCAAAGGGCTAAAAAAATTGATACCAAAAGAAATCGAGTAACACGAAATAAATGGAAAACCACGCGTTGGATGCCATGAGTCGATTAGCACTCACTCGGGTGTCACGGCTAGCGTAATCTGAGCGGTACATTTTAGAACAACATGACTCCGCTGACTTGGAATAAACCGCATGGTTTGTGGTGTATGAATTCAGTGACATGAATTGAGTTACATGATTTCGAGATGCATAAATCCGATATCATGAATCGAACAACATGTCTCGAAATAGATGTATCAATATTGTGAACCGAACAATATGTCTCGAAATACATCTACCAATAACATGAACCGAACAACATGCTTCGAAATACATGTATTTGATAACATGAACCGAACAACATGACTCAAAATTATGTACCTGATGATATAAATCGGATAGCATGACTCGAAGTACATGAGCCCGATAACATGAATCGAATAGCATGACTCAAAATGCATGAGTCTGATAGGATGAATCGAATAGCATGACTCGAAATACATTAGCCCGATAACACGAATCGAATAGCATGACTCGAAGTACATGAGCCCGATAACGTAAATCACTACCATGACTCAAAATACATGAAATCAATAACATGGACCGAATAACATAACTTAAAATGCGAGAATCCTGATAACATAAATCGAATAACATAATTTGAAATGCGAGAGATCTGATAATATAAACATATCCTGAAATGAAGAACAACTTGATTAACAGTTATTACCGATCACATCCACCCATAGAACCTTTTAGAGGAGGCCATAGATTTTGAATTATTTGATACACTCGATGAAATTGATTAACGGACCAACAAACGGTCACATAACGATAGAGTGAAGAAAGACTGAACCATAACCAAGACAATCATTAAAGTCATGCAACAATCAGGAGTCGAATCGATGGATCGAATTCATGAAATGTTGGATATCGAGTCTAAAATTAGAATCATGAGTCAATGGTAGAGCAACGCCAGACAAATATGGGGATGAAACGGAAAGGATCGATTCCATAAACTGACTATGGAGTTAGTTAAGAGCCGAATTCATGAACCTAACTAGCTGAAGCACTCCAGAGTCTCTTGGCTGAATACAAACGAGTTTCCCCACGCTAGAGATCAAGAATGAGAAAGGAGAAAATTCATATATCGCCTATGAGGGCGATCACGAATTAAATAAAAGGCCGAGAAGTGCCGGCCAAAATATGAATTCGGATCCATACACTACCGCGTACCCGAAAGAAAGATTTTAACACGAGCAAAAACCAAGACGCATGAAAGGCACAGGTTAAAGAGGATCTTACACAATGGACGAGATAAAACCTACAGGAGAAACAATTGCGTTGAGGTGAACAGTTCCCGAGGGTTAAAGACGATAAGGTGACTAGCATCTGGAGTCACACGGGCATAAAGGCAATGTGAAAGTCGATTTCGTGAACAGGAGGAAGACCTGATGTATCTCCGGATATCTCTAATTCCCATTTCATTACGATGAACTTCCATAATTTTGGTTCTTATATGCATGCGCAACATACGCAAGTATTTGTGGACTAAAGCCCACAGGCTAGTTTATCGTCGAGGATTGCCGAGACCGAGTGTCCGGGCGAGATAGAAATGATTTCTTTAAAGCAAACAGATTCTTAATGATAACATAAATAAAACTTCGAAGGTGCCCTGAGATAAGAGGGAAAAAATCTGGAGGTGCTAAAGGTGAACATTGTTGAAGAACAAACATCGACAGGTTAGGTCCCGAAGCAGACAGATTATGAAGATGAAACTTGAACGAATAGATTTGAGTTCGGTACGTGTATAAGGTTATCTACTCAAATGCTCGTAAAGTCATAAACTCATACACATGTAATCCCGTAAACATGTGGACTTGTAAACTCATAAATTTCTAAACGGGTAGACTCCCCGACACACATACCTATAGGATACACGTGACATATCAGACGAAAGCATTTAAAATGATTAAATTGAAACTTTTACCAAATAGGAGATTCATGTGCGCTGTGACAACCCGTAATTTTTCCTAA
>JBCNJP010013185.1:0-12701 GCA_039602395.1 Deinandra increscens subsp. villosa | reverse complement strand
GGCTCTCTCTTAAGCTCTCTAGAGAAACACACTCAAAACACATAGTTAAGAACTTGTCTCTCTCACACTCGTTTTTTACATTCAAAGCACAAGTTCCTATATATAGATGTCTGCTCCGAGCTCCGTCCGAACTCCAAGTTCGGCGGGTCCGAACCTCAGGTTCAGACCTAGTTTGGCCTGCACCTTGAACTTGTCTTGAATCTTTACATCGTCTCGTTCAGATACTTCAGATGACGCACAGATTATGTATCAACAAACTCCCACTCGTCATGTGCAGTATCTGTTCGCCAGTTAAAACATATTCTTTGAAACAAACTCCCCCTCAACTTGATAGTAGCTTGATCTTTGAATATTTGACGATGAACAGTTTCTTTCATCTTTATCAACAGCTTCAGAAGACTTGAAGTTGTGATGAACTCTTTCCTTTGAGTACCTGGCCAACATAAATAATCTTGGCGCAAAACTTCTCTTCGAGAATCCAAGATATAAATTTTGAAAATGTTTTTCGTATCTTGTGTCGATCAATCGAAAACAAATAAGAAACAAAATCTTTTTGATTTTTAGAAAGTTTATATCAAAACAAACCTAAAATCTTTTTGACTTTTCAAACTTATGCTAAAACACACCAAAAATCTTTTTGTACTTTTCGGAAATGAAATGTAAATGCAATGCAGAAACAAACTCTATTTTTGGTATTTTGTGAGAAAGATCACGACGCAAGATCATATCAGACATAACGCATCTAGCACATTTCAAGTTCGGTCTTAATCAGCATGCAAGCCAAGATAATCGCAAATACAACATTGATTATTTATTTCAGCATGCACCAATCATATTTATCGTTTTCAGATATGCTTGAGGTAATATTTATCATGCACTGATAACTCGGCCTCTACCCTATCAGAAATACTAGCAAATCATCATGTTTATCATATAGAAGTAACTTTTATTCGAGATTTAAGCATCCTTGATGAGTCATGCAAAAATAAAGCAGAACCTCAAATACCTAGCAATCAGATCGGTCTTTCGACACGCAGAGAACGCCCAAGTATTTGAGAAAATAAGAAAACAAAACAAGTTGAAATTGTATAATCCAACAACAATCAGGTCGATACTTCCGTATACGCAGAGAAAGTCCGATGGATTATACGAAACACCAATGAAAATAAAGCAGAACGTCAAACGAACAACAATCAGGTCGATCTTTCGATACGCAGAGAAAGTCCGATCGTTTGACAAAATAAAGAAAATCAAACAAGTTTAAATCTTCCAAAATGAAAAACATGCATTCATCAGGATATCCTTTTATTCTATTTTTGTCTCAGAATCATCACATAGCATTCATCAAGAAGCAAACAACCAAAGATTACCAGGCAAGCTTTATGTTTATATCTTACTTGCAGATATCAGATTAGTCATGCACATTCACAGATCATACAAGAACCTACAGCCTTTAGACTTACTCTATCCATGGCATATAAAAGTATATGCTGATGTACCATCATTTCTTGCTTTTGTCGGATCAATTTCTCAAATTTTCATCATTTTGTTTATTTATTTTTTTTTATATTTTCCAATTTCTCCCCCTAAAATTCAAACAAATACTATTTTTTAAATATTTCAAATTTTCTCCCACTAAAAATATGAACGAAAGAAAAAAGAATAACAAAAATGAAAATGATCGATCAACACTTGACACATTTTGAAAATGATTTTTGTAAAAATCAGAGTTTCAAAGATAAAAACGATGCAATTTAACTTAAAAACACAAGTATCTCACTGTCAGCAACCTTACGATTACTAACAGGTCTTCTTGAAATACCTGCAAACACTGGAAAATAGTAAGTTCTTAAGACCCCGACCCTCATCCCCAACGATGGTAGGTCGTCCAGTGTCTTCAACAAAATCTGTGTTGGCCGTGGAGACAGCTTTAGGTCTCCATTCCTGTTTTGGTTTGATGATTTCTAGTGAACCATTGTCAACTGATGAGTGACAATCAGAACTACTACCCAATTTTTCTGAAAGAGACTTCTTTTTTCCATGAAAATTTAGTATTGGGCATTGGTTCACTAAAAATAATGCCATCAAGATCAACATACTTTGTATGTTTGGCATTTGATGATGAATTGTTAGCCGTCGTAGGACAATAATTTGCATAATGACCTTTCTTACGACAAACAAAACAAAGTCTTTTACCAGTTGAATTGATAGAAATTGGTTTTCCAAACTGATCAGTAAGACCTTCATCATGAATTTTTTAAAACACAGGTTTTGATTTCTTTGGTTTGTGAAATTTTGGAAAACATATTGGAGAATCATAAAAACCCAAATCATCTCCATAACCAAAGAATTTATCTTTATGATAAAACCTGTTAGATTTAGCAGAATAAAATGAATCTGAACTGCTACCGCCTTGTGGTGTACCATCAGATACACAAGAAGACTCTTCAGAAGAAAGCTTTTCATCTGGTGAAGATACTTTCTGCTTCCAACATTGTGTCTTCTTATCTGAAAACACCCTCTGCTTCTTTATCTTCTTCGGTTTGAATTCCTTTTTGTTGAAATCCTTAGTCGGCAATTCTGTTCTTTTAAATCCCAAACCACCATTCTTGTGAGGACATTTATCTTGAACAGAAGTCGGTATCTCATGACCATATTTGGCAAGCTTTGTAAATTCAGACTTGATACCTTTCAAATCATTCTTCCCGGAAATCAAGGTATCATCTATCAGAATCTCAGAAAACTTTGGCATTTTCACATTTCCTGAATTTCCATAAAACACCTTTTCTTTTTCAAGAAATGTAGATTTGGAATCAAACTTCAACCCTTTGCGGTAATCAACCTCCTTTTTATTCTTCTTTGATTTGAATTTTGTTTTCTTCCCTGAACTGGTATCAGCAAACTTTGAATAATCATGTTGTTCAACACTAGATGATGTAGCTGGAACAGACATTCCAATGTCCACTGGAGCAGGAACTTGATGAAGACATTCATCTTGACCATTTTTCTCACTCTTTTCCAGCTTATACATATAATTCAGAAAAGTCGGTGAATTGTTGCAATTTTTCAATTTACGTTGCAAATCAAACATCTCAATCTTTTGTTCAGATATTTTCATATTAGCTTCCGACAATTCTTTCTGCGAAGCAATGTACTTGTCAGACAATTTGTTATAATCACTGATATGACACTGTCTCAATCGACACTCTTCCAGAACTTCTTCAGTAACCTTCTCCACCTGTTTCTTATAATAAATAACATCCTGTTTCAAAATGTTATTTTGACTTTGAATCTCACCATTTCCATCACGCAACTTGGTAAGTTCCTCTTGAAGTTGAATTACTCTATCGGCAACTTCGACAACAGCTTTAGTAACTTTTTCATATTTTTGCTGAAGAGGATAACATTTTGCAAATAAAGCATCAAAATCTTCAACAACTTCCTTTTCCTTAGCTTGAGCTTTATTGCATTCTTCAACCAAAAAATTCCTTTCTTTCAACCATCCTTCCTTAAAACTAGCAAACTCCAAACAATTTGCACATGATACAGACACATTCCTTTGAATTTTGGCAGCTAAACCATTACAAACTTTACTTTTCCATTCCTCCACTTCTTTTGTCAAAGAAATATTTTCTTCAGTCAACTTTCCCACCTTATTTTCTAACTTTTCAATTATGCCCTTAACCTTCAAATCTTGATCAATTGTTTTCTGAGAAAGTTTAGACATATGTTCCTCACACTGTGTCTTCACAAAATCCCATATTCGTTTTGCCTTTCGAAACTTCCTGATTGGATTTTTAAGAGTTATAGGCAAAGCTAACATAAGAAGTGTAGTAGCCTTTTCATTTTGATCATACGTTTCCCTTTCTTCACTTGAAAAATTATGCATCTCCTTATAATCACCATCACCATAAGTTGGATGCTTATGTTCATTTGTAATTGGTAACCATAATTTTTTATTCAAATCATTACATAACCTCTAAAATTTGTTGCCCAACTATGATAATCTTCAAGATCTATCAACTTTGGCACATTTTGACGATGACGCTCAGCGAAAACCTCAATTTCATACATTTTGAGAATTTGAAAATTCTGCTTCGTCCGAACTCCCACCGAACTTCGTCCGAACTCAACTGATCCTCCGATCTTTCTCCGAACTTGATTACACAGTCCGAACTTAGACCTTTGTCCGAACTCCTCCGATCTTACTCCGATCCTACTCCGAACTCTCACCGAAACAAGAAAGACCGAACGACGTCCGAACTCTCTCCGAACTGGAAGTTCGGAGCGGTTATTTTTCGGTTACTCCGAACCTCGAACGAACTTAGACACTCTCGACATAATTTTCACGATTTTGAGAGAAATAGGACGAGATTTTTGACAGGAACTCAGGTAAAACCCATAGAAATGTTTTAGTAATGAAAATCACTCGAAAAGCTCAAAGATTTACTCGTTTTTGAATGAAAACAACTCGGTTTTTATCACGAAAACGACTACAATCAAAGCAAACGCAATAGAGCAACCTGGATTTGCTCTGATACCAATTGAAAAACCGTAAGACGGATCGATTCTATGGTAGATAATAACGAGACGGAAGTTTTGTCATATATTATGTTGAAAGGTTACATAAACCGAAGGAGTATACAAACGATTAAGCTTCGGGGGAGGTCGGACAGAACCTCCCCTCTCAACACATAGATCTGGAAAGACACTGGACAGAAACTTACAAAGAAATACAAAGATGAAACTATTTATACTATTCATTCTGTCCGAACTGGGTAACCTCCGAACTCTGTCCGAGCTTCCTCCGAACTTGGATTCGGACCACCTTTGGACACCGCCGAACACATAGTTCGGCTGGAGTTCGGACCACAGTTTATGTCTCCGTCAACTCAGTCTGTTTGACAATTCGAACAGTAACGGCCACACAAGGTTCATGCATCAACAGGTGCTGAGAATGGTAGCTGACAGAATGGCCTGCTGAAAGTTCGATAACCAGATGGTTACCGGACTGCTGCTGATCCGGGGGCTCCTGCTGCTGTGGCGGCTCAACCTCATATGCCTGCTCCTCAGGTTCCTCGTCATCATCGTCGTCAAGATCCACGAGTGGGGCTGCTGCTGCTACGGCAAACCCGGCATCAATCTCCTCCTGAGTCAGTTGGATCTGTGGCTGAGGGCGAACAGACATACGAGCTCCAATGCGCTTCCGCGGTGGTCGCGGAAGTTCATGTGGCTGCTCCTCCCGATGCGGCGTGTTCCGAATGAACGCTGAAGGAGATACGACATAGCCCAAAGAATCGGGGCTCAATGGAATAACCGGTCGGTTGGGACCTGCTTCCACCTTCTTCTTGCCTTTTCCGCTGGATCGGGAAGATGAGGATTTGCTTCGACCGAAACCATGCTTTCTTCAGGGTACCTGTCAAGTTGAAAGTCAGTACAATATACAAGATATCAAATCTCCCATGCATGCCTAGGGTACCCGTTACCCTAACTCACACTAAGGACGATGTGTCCTATTACCCAATGCAAAAGCACACAAGGAGGGACTTTCGGCTTATGTTGGTCTGCTAGGATTCGGCAAGTCTTAGTGTACCTGTGGGTAGGAATGGCAGTCTGCAGTTCTGTAACTACTACCGACCTTACACTAATCCTTGGGCTTCACCTAGGTCCAAACAAGGGAAGACTATCAGCTTTCGTATGCCTACTAGGGTTCACTGAGTCTTAGTGCACCTGTGGGTAGGAATGTCAGGTTGCAAAGCTGAAACTACCACCGACCTTACACTAAACCTCAACTACTCCCTAACACACAGACGTCCACCTAATCCTAGACTTAGCACCGAGCTTAGCCTTAAAGTTCTTTCTTAGAGGTTCAAGCTTAGGGGCTCTAGGAGTCACCTAATCTGCTGGAACCTTGGGCTCTGATACCAACATGTCACACCCCGCCCCGCCGCGCCCTGCCAGGCGCGGGGGAGAGGAGAGTGGGACCGGCCGCCCGTATCAGAACACGCGGAAGCAAACAGATAGATGCAAGATCACAAGGTCAACACACATAAACAGACGACCCGTCCAATACAAAATCAAATACAAACCATAATGGACTTAATATGTTAAGTCTTAAGTGATACACATCAGTCTACACCCAGGCAGAACCTAAGGCTACCAACACGGTCAAAGGAAAAAGACAACAATAACAAAGGATAGTCATGACGGGGAACAAATCCCAAAATCAACCAAATCAACCCCAACGGGTACAAAACCCAAATCGTCCCTAACATCCAAACGGGACATCCACCCAAAGCTTTACTTACCTGCACATGAACCAAACATACGTCAACAACAAAAGTTGTTGGTGAGTCGTAGCGCGTTTGACTCAAATCCAAGTTTCCACAAATCAAGTAACAATACTGTGCCTGTTATAAATTCCTATGGATAAACCAGCACTCCGGGGGTACAATCCTATGGCCGCACGCCTCCCTTTGTGGACTAGGCATATACGCCATCACCCGACCCCTAATGGATCAAACAAACGGGTATGAGACACCTTGATCTACCTCTACAGCTGTATTGGTGCAATATATGTCTTTGTGGCCTAACACAAAGGCCCAAATTAACCATACTAATCAACATGAACGTCTCGTAACATGCGAGTTTAAATTTATAACATGGTAATAAATACCTAAGCACAGTAACAAACAAACAAGCAATAGTTTGACATGGTTCATGTACACCCCAAAACGTTAAAAAGTTAAAGTAGGGGAAAAGCTATCAACTTAAAGATGAACAAGCGGTGGATCAAACAAACGTCACAGGGCACGAGAATCCAAACGTCCAGGTGTATCACAGTGGCAAGTCTATTATAATGATATATACATAAATATATCAGAACCTATCCGCAATTATATATGCTCAAGCAATTGGTAGCAACAATCCATAAACAAACGGGAGGTTTAACAACACTCCCAGGAACATACCGAGCGGACAACAAACACCTGACGAGATCATAGGGCCCCAACCGGGAAGTACAATATCTATACTGGAAACCATTATGCCCATACTCGTAAAAATAATCAAACCGGGTTGCTCGATATTTCCCAAAACACAAAACAAACAAAATCACTAATTCTGGTCACAGAGTCGATCGGGCCGCAATGGTTTACTGACCAAGCGATGCACCCCGCAATGGGTCAGAAGTACCTGGCAAATTACTGGGGGTGATGCGGGCTGCAACAGGGTCATCCAAAGGCGATGCACCCCGCAACGACTATTTTTTCTTTTAGTGATTTTTTCCAATTTTGCATTTTTAGCTCGTTTCGACAACGGGGTTTCATTCCCAACACTTCCAGTAGCAAAATATCAAAAATCTAGGCACTGAGGCCCTATCCAACCAAAGTTATAAGTCTCGGTTTGTCTCAACTTTTCCGAAAACATTTCTTTACACAACTTTAACCAAAACCGATCATTCCAACACTTAATTGACTATCAAGAAACTGTCCTAAATTTATTTTAATGACCAGTAGGCTGCTGGAATCTTTTGGGTGTTCATATAGACTCAATATAATCCAAATATCTCGGTTTTCAGGTCCAAACACTAAAATACAACAATGGGTCTCCACCCCCAATGACCAAATCCTCATCTTGTGATATTTTTGCCACTGAGGTTGTCGGGTTTCACTGACCATAACTCAGATATGCAATCTAAACCCGAGATAATAATCATGCATGCATTAACTAGTTGTACCTTATGCAATAAAGCTTGTACTAAGGCAAATCCAAGCGGGTCTTCACTTCTCTAAGGTTCTTGATCACTCCAGAAGCTGAATCCACCCTTGCATGCATCATCCATACCAGAATTAGAGGTGGGTTTCCTCAAAAACATGATCTAAACCAAAACCGAACACAATCTCACCTTGTTTCACCATGGAATTGTTCCCACAAGCCTTAGATCACCATGGATCGGACATGCAACACCATCTGGAGCATCAACAACTACTGATCAGTAGGTAACCCATAAGAAACTAAGCTTGAAATGGTGAAACAAAAGAACAAAATGCTTACCCGAGCTTCGTGTGTCTCGAAAATGCCTTATCCTAGATCACCAAAGCTCCCACTGGCCGGATTTGAGCTCCACAGGGGTTGAGAGGACGAAATGAGAGAGTTTTCCCCAAGTTAAACCGTGCAAATGAGCAGAATTGGGGCAAAACTCGTTTTTATAGACCTGGGGATCAATGCGGGCCGCATCGGTTTACTTCAGCGGGCGATATGCCCCGCATTGCCATCAGGATATCTCATGGATCTTTTCTGGGTAGCGCACCCGACCAGGCGACCCGCCACTCGATGCGGGCTGCATTGCTTCAAAAGAAAAATGATGCGCCCCGCATCATTCCAGAAAAGAAAAGAAAAAAACTTTTCCCTTTTTATTTTTCTTGGAAAAATCCAATCCGATTCTCGAGGTTTATCCAGGGATGTTACAACCCCGATCAAGTTAATCGGACGATAATCACCCAATCCCGTAGGGTCAGACACTTTAGGAACTAAAGAAATAAACGAGGAGCTAACACCCCTACTAAATTTGCCGTGCTCCCAGAAATCATCCACCAAACTCACAAAATCTTGTGCAAGATTTTGCCAGTATCGCTTGACGAACCTAAAATTAAAGTCGTCCGGTCCCGGGGCCTTATCATCACCACACGAAAACACTGCGCGCTTAACTTCTTCATGAGAGAAATGATCGACCAAAAAAGACGCATCAACATCTTTAAGCTGCTTTAATTTATAACCATTAATCTTTGGCCTCACCTTCAAACTCTCCCCAAACTTGCCTTTGAAGAACCCAAGAACCTCCTTCTTTATTAATTTCGGCTTGGATATCCACTCGTCTTGAACCAAAAGACCCGGAATATTATTCGACGCCCTCCTCTGATTAATGACACCATGAAAGTAACTAGTATTATCATCTCCTAACTTAGCCCAGTTATTCCTCGCCTTTTGCTTAAGATCATTATACTTGAAGCTCTCTAACTCGAGAAGCCTTCTTTTTGTCTCCTGCCAAACCCACATCTCCGGTTCCTCAAGATCCCTCACATTAGAAAAACTTTCTAATTCTGCTAATTCATTCTATAAACCCAACTCCTCTTCATTTTCCTCAAGGGTAATCTTGTTCTTCCACACCAGTAACCGGTTCCGAAGAAAACGAAATTTCAACATTAAATTCACATCTGCCGGTTCCACATTCTCGTACTCTTCAAAAGCTTTCTTAACGACCATATCAAAATCAACCATGAATACGACTCGTTTAACACTTGGTTTTGATGGTTTGCGTGGTGGTTATATGTTTTATGTATCAAAAAAAATTTAAATAGTGAACACTAGAACACTAAAAATATTTATTTTTTAGAAAGTAAAAAAATTCAGTGTATCTTTGTTGTTAAACAAGTCTTATCCTGTCTAAAAATGTATCCAAATTGCCAGCCCTACTCGACTCTAGTGAATGATTAATTGAAATTCGAAAACAACGAACTGTTTTTCTTGAATGCAGTTATTTATATTTTTCTTATGCTTGAATTCAGTGCTTCACTTTAGAGCATTCACGGCAGGTTCTCCATCATCATCCCTATAATTTATATTTTTATTATTATTTTTTCTCTCTATTTCACTCACAACCATAATTAAATAATATTTTTTAGAGAGGTTCAAATGAGACGTTTGATTTGAGTAAGAAGGATAAGAAGAAATTTCAGTCATTGGATCTTGATCTAATAAAAAAGGAGGTGTACTTTAATCTTAGTTATCTTTGTTGACTCTAAATATTTCCCCATTTTTTTTAAACATTCATAACTTTCATATAAGACATTAGGTGTTACTATTCGCACCCCCCTTTTAAATTATTTTTACTTGTTGCACCCCCTCCCTTAACTTTTTATAAGATTACAATTGAAACCATTTTGTTTCGTTTTTGTTCCTTTTAAATGAAATGCTTATTTTACGAAAATATTCACGTTCTTAATTCAAAACTTCTCATATTCTCCATGTTCTTATGTTCTTACCTTTGTACATATTATATTTAGATAGCTAATGGCCGTTGTTATTCAACACGTTATCAGCACGAATTGGTTTTTTGGAGTTGATCAAGTTATCATAAGGTAAATCAAATTTGCCCGATTAATTTGTCTTTGTTCTTCTATTGACTCTTAAACAAAATCCATATTATAATTCATACAATCTTGGATTGCGTTAGTGATTTTCTTATGTTAAAACATTTAAGATAATTATATTCTAACTAATACACTTTTGGGTTAAATTTAGATTTATATATTTGTTCAATACAATTATAGATTTCACTAAACTTATGAATTGGTTTAGTATAAATCGTTATTATACTTTATTTGCAAACTACATTCATGGTTTATACTTAAAAGGGTTGTTCTTCACATTATAAAAAAATGTCATAAATTGATGTTCTTATTATTTAATGTTGTTTTATTATCACTTTATCAAACTATTTAATGGTGTTTTATTATGTAATGAATTTGATGTTTGATATTCATAACATTAATTATATAAGAGTTTTATGATTTATAAACATTAAATATATATATAAAAACTTATAACAATATGAACATAATAGTGATTTATTGTTATATAGTTTATTACATTTCTATGTTTTAGTATCTTGAACTTCTTGGTTAATTGCTTAATATTTTGCATGTTGTGAATATCGTTTCACTTTATGATATATATTACATCTCTATGTATTAAATATTTATCAAATTATCGGAAAAAATAATTCAAATACCAAATTTAGTTGGTATATTATCACTCTAATAAAAGAGTACAGAAATGTCCGGATATGACACATGGAGTCTCATACTTTCTATATCTTATCATCAAAATATTGTCATATTATGAGTATAAAATCATATCATAAAAAATATGACATCTAATGATTTTATTACAAGCTTATAAATATTACCTTGTTATTGAGAGTTAAATCATATATTTTGGTTTATATGATGGTATTGAATGTCGAACTACATTTAAATGTTAATAACATTGGAAATGTGTATGACCACCAGAAAATGATAATACTACCAAAGCTCATTATGGTTGGATTCGGTTAAGATTGCTAGACTTCAAGTCTATAATGGAGTATAACTTTTGGATGTTTATAATCACCCACAATTGGTTCTATGCGGTGGAAACATTATTGGTAAGGAGATGACGAAAATAATGAGCCCCTAATAATAAAAATCACGAGACTCATCTCGTTGGTAGAACCCCATTCCCAAAAGTGAATGTGGGCATGAGACAATATATAATGACCAAAGTGGAAGTCATGGTTATGGTCTTCTCATGTAATGACTAAAGTAAAAAGTATTGGTTGTGGTCGAGGATACGATAACAAATGGAGAGATTATCATTATGTTCAGATTAAAAACAACATCCTCATGATGTTACTCTAAATGCTATCATAGCTAGTAATGAATAGAATAACTAGACCAAAGTTATGGTATATTATTACTCACATATTATAAACCACTTGTTATTAATTCATGATTCCATGAATTTTTGTTATTTTTGTGGGAGTTATGTAATAGTCAAAGTGATAAGACTTAAGCATCTCGAATCATATAATTTTACTATAACTCATGTTTATATAAAGACATGTTATAACATCATGTATTGTACAATTTGATTTTATTATGCACCTCATTAACAATATGTTGGATAAAATGATTAAAAGACAATTTGGGTTTTATTATAACAATCTCTCTACATGGTATAAACATGTTTTATAAAACGATATGTTATAAATTTAAGAATTACATGTTTTCACATTATAACATATCATTTGGATGCTTTAAATTATTCATGTAAAGGGTAGTAGAATAGAACAAATAAAATACCCATTTGTGGGTTCTTGTTACTCTCATGAAAAAAAAACTTATAAATGTGCTTAGATATGATACTCGAAGTTTCATGCTCCTTAAATCTGAAACCGATTTATATAAGGCCATAAGATCTAAGGCCAGTAAGTCTTAAATGATTCGGAGATATATATACTTCTCAATTGATATTATTTAAAAAGAAGATTATTATGAGAAAAAATCGGACAAAACAATTTCTGTTTTCATACATTTAGTATGCTCATGAAGTATCAATAGTATGTAAAGGTATGAAAGGATTTCATATCTATATGCTTGAGAAAATCATGAAACATGTTTGGTTTTATTCCATTCCTTGAAATGGATGTGAATTTATATTCATCGGTGTAATGATCATGAATGTAATTGAAGAAAATTGTAATGATATTCATGACGATAATGTGATCGACCACCACAGAGGCAAAAGAAGAGAATGATCATATGAAAATAAAGTTTGAAGATCAGAAACGTGGCATTACACAAATGTTTGAATGGATACATCATTCTCTTGTATTTTAGTCGCTTATTAAATAAGCATGGGTGCGACTAAAGCATATACGATCATAAACTGAAAGTTTATAGATCATGATTATTTTATTGGTATGACCGGTTAGACCACACCGAGTCAATGATGATGTGAAACATATTGAATGTTAGAAGATTCTTCAAATTGATAACGAACATGTAATATTTGCTCTTAAGGGAACTATTTACCGATTAAAATGGGTGTGAATCCATAAGTGGTATGGAAGTGATAAAGGATATAATGATATATCTATA
>JBCNJP010013184.1:0-12703 GCA_039602395.1 Deinandra increscens subsp. villosa | reverse complement strand
CTTTGACTCCATTAACATTCTTCTTGGCATAAAAGATTGTCTCATCAATATCAGTATGAGAACGAAACTTCTCGGTAGAAGTAGTTGATTGCTCATTCCTAGTTGATGATGAACCAAACACAAATTGTGAAAACGTAGGAACTTCAGGTTTCTTTGCATTCTTCTTGCCTTTATGCTTATTCTTCTTTTTCTACAAAATATTCTCTTCTTCAGAATTTGATGACGAAAACTTTGAGTAATGACATTCTTCCACCTTTTCTTTGATGATGAACCAGACACAAATTGGGAAAAGGTAGAAACTTCAGTTTTTTGCATTCTTCTTGCCTTTATGCTTATTTGTCTTTTTCTTCACAATCTTATCTTCTTCAGAATTTGATGATGAAAACTTTGAGTAATCACATTCTTTCACCTTTTCTTTGACAACATTGACAGCTTCTTTGATAATCGGTGGGGGTGTAACTGTCCTATCAAACACTCTTTCAAAATTCTCATCTTTTTCCAAGAAACTTGTGAATGATTGTGAATTGGTGACATTGTTCAGAAGACGATTGGCATCAATCACCTGAATCTTCAAATCAGATAACTTTTGTTGTGCATTAGACAATTCTTTCTCAGTTGCAATCAACTTTTTAGCAACTCGATTTGTTTCAGATTTTTGTAACCTTAGATTGTCTAACTCATCAAACAATTCCTTTTTCAACTTATCCTCATTTCTTTTCTGGATATCAATGTTGGTATTCAACAACTTGTTTACCCTTATTAATTCCTTATTTTCCTCCAACAACGCTTCATTCTCAACAGAATAACTTTTTGCTTTAGCCATGAGTTCATCAGAAGTTTTGTTTAGCACGTCAAGTTTAATCTTGGATTATTCAAAAAGATCATTAAAATCATCTTCAACATCCTTTGCTTCAAACTTCCATTCCTCAACTTGTTGAACTAACGTAGCATTTTTTTCAACTAAACTTTGCATTTTTCAATTCAGATTTTTTGCATTCTTTCTTGGAAGCCTCCAATTGTTCTTTAACTAACTGAAGTTCAACAGTAAAAATTCTGACTTCTTTCAACAAAAAATCATTTTCCTTCAACAAATTATCAATTTTAGCTTCATAATTTTCATTCTCAGCTAATTCATAGGAACTGGAATCTGAATAATAATCGTCTTGAACATCTGTGACAATCAATGTTGACTTATCAAACACATTTCCACAATCATAACTTCCATCACTTTGAACAGCCAATGCTTTTGTACTTGATGAAGCTTGAAACCAGTGGTAGTTTTTGAATCAGATTTACTTGCTTGAGACTGCTGACACTCTCTTACAAAGTGACCAGGTTTTAAACATTTGTAACATTTGATTTTTGATGTGTCTAAACCCAGCTTTCCATTTGCATCAACAGCATGTCTTCCAGTTTTCTTATATAACCTTTGTGCTCTCTTAGTTAACATAGCCAATTTCCAGGCCATGCCCACTTCATTCAAATGATCATCATCAATTTCATTTAGATCTTCTTTAGTCAATTGAGCATCGCTAATATTTTTGATAATCATTCCAAAAGAAGATGAAATTAACGCAGAGATCAAAGAAGCACAATCATCAGTTGTCGGAACAGAAAATGCATTCTGATTGGTTAAACATGGAATGGTAAAACTGCAACCCCTTGTAGAATCAGAATTTTCAGACATTCCCGAAATATTTTCAATGAAAGTTATACTTGATGCAGAACTAACACCCATTGGTTTAGCTTTAGCATTTATGCTGGCAGCATTCTGACCATGATATAAGTCTGGGTTTTGCAATTGAGCAATTGATTTGTTTAAATTCATCATTTCCGTTTCCCGTGCATGAAGCTTTGTTGTTAACTCATGAAATGATAATGATGAGTATTCTTTGTCATGTGTGATCAGCAAAACATAATTTTTCCATTTGTCTGGCAATGCCTCCAATATCTTTTCTTTCAATTCTTCATCAGTTTTCTCAATTCCAACAACTTTCAATTCACTAATAAGATGTGAAAATCTTGACACAAGAGCGGTAATGTTTTCTTTATCATAATGCTGAAAGTTATCAAATTCTTTGTTCAACACATTTCTTCTACTCTTTTTGTATTGATCGTTTTCTTCATACCTCGCAGACAAAGCATCCCATAATTGTTTCGTCTTTTTGCATGTGTTGAATTGATGTAACAATTCGGTAGGTAAAGCCAAGGTAATATAACCAAACGTTTTTTGTTCAAGTTCATAACTTTTTCTTTCTTCAGATTAAAAAAATCTTTGATTTCCTTATATTCTCCTCCATTTGTTGGACGGGTATACAATTTCTCAATCGGAATCCATAGATCAATGTCATTTATGCTGACATAGGCCGAAAACCTTTGCTTCCAATTTTGATAATCCTCCAATTTTAATAATTTGAGAACTTTCTGACTTGTTCCTATTTCGTTATCAAAATTAATCAAAGTTTGCATCGCATTTTGCATAATGACAAAAGCTTGGAAATCAGACATCTTTTAGCGAAAATGATACCTCAAAAACTTGAAATGCAAAAATGGAGGTCTTAAAAGTGGATTTTGGGGGTCAAAACGGAGAGTACTAACTGTAAGGCAAGTAAAAGTGTAGATCTCGTTGAGAAGCTTGTTTTGGCTGGTATTGGGTCTCGTAATTCTTAACGGAAGTCAAGTTACGTTCGTTTTAGTGAAAAAACCCAAAAATGTCGATCTAAGAATTTGATTTGCAAATTGATGCACAAACTGAGCCGAAGTGGATCCGAACTGGATACTTGAACCGAACTGATCCGAAGTAGAATTGGTCTGAACTGAACCTTCACGAAGTGAGGTGAACTAAGGTTCTTACAAAGTGATCTGAAGTGAAACTTGGCGAAGTGGTCCAAACTGAGACTTCGTTTGACCGAACTGACTCAAAATAAAACGAACTGAAGCGAAATGTCACTTCGGGTGACGATTATTTTTTAAACAGATGATCTTCAACCGGACTGGAACGAACTGGGCATATTTAAAAAAAAATCATGATTTTGGGCAGATTTGACTGAGATTTGCAACAGTAGATCAGAAAAAGTAACAAAGAATGATTCGGGAGTTAAATTTTCACAAGAAACATGACTGAAATGGTCAAAATCTCGCAAAAACATTACAAAATTTTCAAAAACGACACTTTTTGTTTCAAAAGTTCAAAAAAAAGGAACCACAGATCAGTAAAATGAACCAGATAGCTCTGATACCACTTGAAAAGTCGTGAGCATCAGATCGTTTACTCGATCTAGCTAATTCGGATACGAAACAAGTAATTAAAGATTATTTATTAATCACAATAGAACAATTACAACCTGGAAATCACTCAGAGAAAGCACCTTACAGAACACACACTTAACACTCAGACCCTCACTTAATTGTTTTTGAAATACAAAGAACAACGGGTATTTATACTGTACAAGAACTCATTCGAACTGTGAGTTCGTGTGTTTCAAACTCACCCGAAGTGTGACTTTGGATGACACTTCGTGTCAGTTCGGAAGCTAGTTCGTGTAACATAAAATTTGCATCTTCGTCTTGTTCAGATACTTCACACGACGAACCGATCATGCTCTAACAAGTTCCCAAATCACCTCCTACCCCGATTGTGTCTTGTTTCTGCGATGAATCCCTAGCCATCGGTCTTCCAAAATCAGCGGATTGGAGATAGTTCTTAGCGATTCAGCATAGGAAGACAACATCTCCAAAATTAGCGGAATAGAGAGAGTTTTTTTTTTTTTTTTTTTTTTTGCAATGAATCCCTACCCTAAATCCATGGAAGACAGCATCTCCATAAAACTCTGGCATGTAGGGGCAATTGAAGAATCGATTGAACAGACTCCAAATTCAGGTATGTTGGTGGTGAATCACAACTGATTAGTGTAGAAATTGATAAACTTTCAAATTTTGAGCTCATGGATTATGCAATGGAAAAGGGGTCTTATCAATCCAAGGATTTGGTTATGTACTATTTGAAGGTTGATAGTGAATACTTGAAAAGATTAATAATTGATCAAGATGTTGTTGATATGGGGTATGCGGTGTGCAATAAATCCTCTGATGTTTTTGATCTGTACATTTAACAGCATCCCCGTAAGCTTATCAGTTTACCATCAAGCCGAACCTAATACTCAGCCCAACCCAATACTCAGCCTAGTTGTCACACCCCAAAAATCCCACGCGCGATAACGCGTTGCAGGGAGCGTGACAAACCAGGATCGATATCCATTAGTTACACCAAACGACCAATAATTAATAAAAAGTTGTATATTTTATTAAAATATAAATCCAGAGTTTTACGAATGCGGAAGCGTAATATGCTGAAAGTATTTATTTTAAAAACACTGCCACCCAAGGTGACGTGGCTTGTTCAAAGACAACAAAAGGGTTTCGAAGTCTCATGCATGCGTACTCGTGATACTCGGACATCTGCAACCTGAGAATAACATGCTAAAAAGTGTTAACACAAAGGTTGGTGAGTTCACAGGTTTATCAGTTCAAAAACAGTTCAAGTTAAAAGTATTGCAACTGTTCAAAAACAGTTTAAGTTAAAAGTATTGCAACTGTTCAAAAACAGTTTAAGTTAAAAGTATTGCAACTGTTCAAAAATAGTTTAAGTTGAGCTTACGATTGACTGTTCAACAACAGTCAAGTTGAGTTTAAGATTGACTGTTCAACCACAATCAAGTTGTAAGCGCATAATCACTAATATATATCAAATAGCTAGCTAGGCTATATACATGAAACTTCGCACGTTGATGGTCACCGAAGCTAACAATTGTTTATAGTTTGCCTTGTTGTGTTTAGGACGAATATAACACCCGTTCGATATCCAATCGTGCCAGAGCGACTGACCCGGGTGGGGTTTGTCAGACCCAGTAGTACTACAATATATTTCCCGCTATCGTCATTGTCACACCCTCAAAAATCCCACGCGCGATAACCAGCGCAGGGAGTGTGACAAACCAGGATTGCCGTCCATTAGTTACACCAAACGACAATAATTAATAAAAACGTTTCGTATTTCATTATAATATAAATTCAGAGTTTACAAATGCGGAAGCGTAAGTACAATAAAAGTAATTCAAGTAAAAACATTGTCACCCAAGGTGACGTGACTTGACCAAAGACATAAAAACATTTTCAAGACTCATGCATGCGTACTCGTGATACTCGAACATTCGCAACCTGAGAAATAACATGCTAAAAAGTATCAACACAAAGGTTGGTGAGTTCACAGGTTTATGAGTTCAAAAACAGTTCCAGTTAATGTAAATCGACTGTTCAACAACAGTCCCAGTTCAGTGTAAATCAACTGTTCCTCGACAGTTCAAGTTTAAGTTCAAGGTTGACTGTTCAACAACAGTTCAAGATCATGGTCAAGTTCAGTTAATAAAAATCCAGATAATATATCAATAGCTAGCTAGGCTATTTTCAAGAAATCAGTGCACGTTTGACTAGATAAACTAGCTATCCAGTTACTGAAGCTCGACAGTTCAATTGTGCCTCGTTAAGACTAAGAATCATATAACACCCGTTCGATATCCAATCGAGTCAGCGCGAATGACCCGGGTTGGGCTTGTCAGGCCCAGTAGATCTACCAAATAAGTTCCCGCTGATGTCACATTGACAGTAACTCTAAAAGTGAGAACTTTATCATAAGTGTGCCACTATCATTCAAGCGATATAATTATCTAACAGTTCAAGTGTTTGCATGTTAATCTCCCCCAACAGGATTAAAATAGGTAAAAAGGGGCCGTGAAACTCACCTTTGGGTGCAAAGCAATTTCCAGATAAATACTTAAATCAAGTAGCAAGAACGGGTCTTGCGCAAGCAATCAATCACCTTGAATCGGAGATGAAGGGTTTGTGTGTTTCTGATGCCGAAACGAAACCCGAAACTTGAATGCGAACATCGAGCACCACCACGAGACTCGTATTCGATTGCTTCTGATTGTACAGTGATGAATGGCGATCACAAAGGGGGCTGAATGGCGGTGTTACAGTGACGAAATAGTGATGTTTCGGTGGGGGTTTTGAGTTTCCAGAAAACGAAAAAGAGCAGAGGGAGAGAGTTGCGAGAGTTTAGAGAGAGAGTGAGTTGTGTTTGTGAGTCTGCACAATTCCTAATCATTGAATTAGATCATCGAGGCCAAATGAAACCGACGAGGGTAATAATGATCGGTCGAAAGTCGAATCCGATCATCGGTTCATTATTTCACGTAACCGACCGCCACCAATTTCAACTTTCTTAGTTTGGCAATAATGGTCCCTCGAAGAACTTGCAAGGACGGTACAAAGTTTAGGAAAAGTGCAAGGCTGGTCCTTGCAAGTTTATATAGTTAAAAGAGTTTGGAAAAAGACACATCAAGTCCCTCCAAGTTATAAAAAGTTATCATTACTAACGGGGTTAACAGACAACACTTATATGATGACAAAACGAATATAAATCAGCACGTGATTAAAACGTAACGTTTATAAGGATGTAAACCCTAGATAACCATATAAAATAATAAATAATAACCCGTAATTATTTATTTTGGATTCACATAAAATGATAAGTTTTACTCACATAAAATCATAAAACAATATGTATAATTTCACGACACGTCGTCACATAAAATAATAGGATATAATGTGTTGATATATACATATATCACATAAAATCATAAGTTGTAATCATAGAATATCAACGTTCGACCTTACGTGCGTGCCCGTGTCATAATGATTACACAAAACCCTAATTTTCTAAAGTCAACACAGTCGATCACATAAATGTTCACACAACATTTAATACGTTTACGTTCAGTTAATGCCAGAAAATGACCTAAAAAGTCAGATTGTCACAGTCATTAATACTAACGGTACCATAAGAAGGACTTTGTTGTATCAGTGTGCTACAAGTACTTCAAGTGATATATAAAAGTCTAATTATCTCAGTTGTGTAAATCATGCATGTTAATCTCCCCCAACAGGATTTGAAATAGTAAAATGGGGTCGTGAAACTCACCTTAGGTTGCTCAGCAAAGTTTCCAAATAAACGGTTAATTCAAGTAGCAAGAACGAGTCTTGTGCAAGCAATCAATCACCTAACGAGCATGAATGTATAAGTGTGTGTTCTATAAACTATAAGTCTAAAGTAAACGACACAAACGAAGGATCGTGGAATTCAAAACAAGTCGAGGATGGCACGTGTGCCAAATCCGATCGATTATCGAAGTAACACGAGAAATACAATATATAACTTTAATATATATTTTCTAAGTTTGAGGATATTAAAAATAAATACATATATAATATATATATATATTTAACTAAGTGTTCAAATGACATTAATAACGAATTTTGCGAGGACAAAGTATATTTATATATATATATTAAAGGTTATCATAAAGATATTCGATTATCTCGATAAAAATCCAACGGCATAAGTTTATATATTAATCCACTCAAAATTTATATATTTTTACCTTTTTGTAAAAGTAGAATTTTTATATCAATATATATATATATAGGTATTAGAAATCTATTTTTAATTAAAGATAACAAGTTTAACATATTTTATAACTCAAAATATGATTTACGAGTCTTAAGTTTCATAAATATATTTTTACGGGTTTAAGACACAACAAGGAACAAAAATCTAGTAACCAAATGCTCAAAACAATACAAAAACAACAAAATAAAAATTATGGAGGTCACCGGGTTCGAACCCGTGACCTCCCGGACGAAACAGTAGTGCTTTAGCCATCCGACCAGCGGACGAATTGTGTTGAAATCGCGACTGGAACCATATTGTTTACCAACCGTGACCAGAAATCAAGTCTAGAAAAATAAGGAATTAAAAATGGTGAGGTCTGGACTCGAACTCGCGCCTCCAGCGTACAAACACGGCGACCTTACCAGTTTTGCCAGTTTGGCGTCTGGTAACATACCCGGCTCACAATCCTTTTAACCCATACCCGCCTGTTATCATCTTCTTCCCCACAAACCCTAGTCTCGCCGGAGGTATTTTCCGGTCGCCGGAAAACCGAAAAAAAAAACATAAAAGAGACCAGAAAACGTGCGACTAGCATGAAGTAACGATTACCTTGAACCTGAGATGAAATATTGATGAGTTTTTGACCCCGAAACGATCCTTGAACTTCGAACGCGAACACCGAGCGCCGTCTCGAAACTTGAATCTGATTGCTCCTGGACGCTAGTTGGGAACTCGTGATGACTGTGGAGTGTTCGTTGGTGTTCGTTGATGGGGATTTGGCCGGAATTCAGGATTTCGCCGGAAAACAAGAAAACTAGCAAGAGACAAGAGGATGCTAGAGAGAGAGGGACAAGAATGGTTGTGTACATAAAGTGAGAATGAATGGGTTATCATTAGATGATATTAAATGAACCCATTGATTGTGAACTCTCGAAACCACCGGATTGATGATCGGTCTCAAACCCGACCGTGATCTTTTATTCACGTGATTACAATGAGTTATAATTCAAGAATTGAGTTTTTGCAAAATTGGTCCCTCCAGGTTTTGGTTAAATAAATCATATTTGGTGAATGACAAAACAAGTCCCTTGAAGTTCTAAAAGGGTTAACGGCTCTAACGGAGTTATCATGAAATGTTTTTAACGACAAATATACGAGGAACGTCAAAAATATACAAATCGTATAACGTTTATGAGAAAGTATGAATTTAAATGACTACATAAAATCATAGAAAATAATTTTCGATTCTCCATTTTAATTCTCATAAAATCATGGGTTTTAAATCTATAACTTACATATTTAAAGTGCATAACTCTATGATTAATAACTTGTAATTAGAATTCTTAAATTACATAAAATCATAAATGTGATTAAATTATATATATTTATCACCTAAAATCATAGGGTATATTGTCACATAAAATGACGCAACGTTCACATGAAATCGTAACGTATGATTTACATAAAATCATAAAACAAGAATATCAAACGTCAAACTTAAGTGCATGCTCGTTTAGTGATTACTACACAAAACCCTAATTGCTAAAGTCAACGCAGATAAGCACGTAAATGTTCACACGACATTTAATACGTTTTACGTTCAGTTAATGTCAGGAAAATGACCTGAAAAGTCGGATTGTCACAGTATCCCCTTGTTGAAGAATTTTCCTCCTCAAAAATTGCCGGTAAAAGTTAATGAGCTAGACACAAAGAAAAAGAAAAGAAAAATTCTCAGTCGTCACATCATCCCCTTGTTGAAGAATTTTCGTCCACGAAAATTAAACCAGTACCTAAACTAGACGAAGGCTGATCCTTGAACAGTCTGGGATATTTCTTCATCATCTGATCTTCGCGTTCCCAAGTAAATTCAGGACCATGTCTCGAGTTCCAGCGAACTTTAACGATCGGGATTTTGCTATGCTTTAATTGTTTAACCTCCCGGTCCATAATTTCTACTGTTTCTTCGATAAATCGAAGTTGTTTGTCCGCATGCAACTCCTCGAGTGGAGTGATTAATGTCTCATCTGCTAAACATTTCTTTAAATTCGACACATGGAAAACGTTATGTACCCCACTTAACTCTGCTGGTAAGTTTAGTTTATATGCTGATAGACCAATTCTCTTGATAATCTCGAATGGCCCAATGTATCTCGGGTTTAACTTACCATATTTACCAAAATGTACTACACCCTTCCAGGGCGAGACCTTTAACAAGACCTTATCTCCTTCCTCAAATTCCAAAGGTCTTCTCCGTTTATCGGCATAACTTTTCTGTCTATTCATGCGGCTGCCATACGATTACGAATTTGCACGCTTTTCTCTGTTGTCTCAAGTACCAACTCAGGACCTGTGAGTTGACTGTCACCAACTTCCGCCCAACAAAGAGGTGATCTACACTTTCGGCCGTGAAGTGCTTCAAACAGAGTTACACCAATACTGGTGTGATAAACGTTGTTATAAGAGAATTCCAATAAGGGTAAGTGTTTATCCCAACTTTCACCAAATTCAATTGCACATGCACGCAGCATGTCCTTGAGAGTTTGAATGGTTCGTTCACTTTGACCATCGTTCTGAGGATGATATGTAGTACTCATATCCAGACGCGATCCCAATGCTTCATGTAGAGATTCCCAACATTCGGATGTAAATCGAGCGTTTCGATCTGATATAATAGGAACTGGTACTCCCTGTCGCGAGACGATCTCTTTAAGATAAATTTTGCCTAATGTCTCAGAGGTATCAGTTTCCTTCATTGGTAGAAAATGTGCCGAATTGGTTAAACGATCAATAAATTACCCAAATTGTATCACACTTGCTCGTTGTACGGGGTAACTTTGTGATAAAGTCCATAGCGATACCCTCCCATTTCCACTCGGAAATTTTTGGTTGTTGAAGTAACCCTGCCGGTTTCTGGTATTCCGCCTTAACCTTGGAGCAAGTCAAGCACTTGCTTACGTAAGCGGCAATGTCTGCTTTCATCTTAGGCCACCAGTAAATCAGTTTCAAATCTTGGTACATCTTATCCGAGCCTGGATGAATAGAGTAACGAGACTTATGGGCTTCATCCATAATCAATTCCCTCAAATTTCCATACACGGAAATCCATATTCGGTTCGCACAATACCGGATACCCTCGGATCTAACTTCCAATAATTTATCCATACCCCATAAGGATCTAATTCAATGTTCTCATCTTTGAGTGCTTCGAGTTGTGCATTCCGGATCTGATCAGGTAATCTGTATGAATAGTAATTTGTAACGCACGAACTCTTCTAGGCTTGGGGTTATCCTTCCGGCTTAAGGCATCAGCTACTACATTAGCTTTGCCTGGATGGTATCTAATTGCGCAATCGTAGTCATTAAGAAGTTTCACCCAACGACGTTGTCTCATGTTCAACTCCTTTTGAGAAAAGATATGCTCGAGACTTTTGTCATCAGTGTAGATAGTACACTTTGTACCATAAAGATAATGTCTCCAAATTTTCAACATGAAAATGACTGCTCCCAACTCCAAATCAAGAGTTGTATAATTCTGCTCGTGAATCTTTAATTGACGAGAGGCATAAGCTATGACTTTCTCCCTTTGCATCAGCACACAACCTAATCCTCGCTTCGATGCATCACAATACACCACGAAAACATCACTACCCTCTGGTAGGGATAATATTGGCGTGCTACAAAGTTTCTGCTTTAGTAGCTGAAAAGCGGCGTCATGCTTTTCATTCCAGTTATACGCTCTTCCTTTATGCGTTAGCGCCGTAAGAGGTTGGGCGATCTTTGAAAATCTCTCAATAAATCGTCTATAATAACCTGCTAAACCAAGAAATTGGCAAATTTCCGTTGGTGTCTTAGGCGCAGGCCAATTCTTAATTTCCTCGACTTTGATTGGATCAACGTGAATCCCCTGATCATTAACGACACGACCAAGAAATTGCACCTCACGTAACCAGAAATCACACTTTGAAAATTTTGCATACAATTGCTCCTTCTTGAGTAACTTTAAGATCAAACGAAGATGTTGTTCGTGCTCCTCCTTAGACTTGGAATATATCAGAATATCATCAATGAAGACGATGATGAATTTATCGAGATATGGCTTGCAAACGCGATTCATCAAGTCCATGAAAATCGCTGGTGCGTTGGTTAACCCAAATGGCATAACCATGAAATCATAATGACATTACGAGTTCTAAATGTTGTTTTCGAGACATCCTCCTCTCGGACTCTCAGTTGGTGATAACCTGATCTTAAATTGATTTTGGAATAATAGCTAGATCCTTGTAGTTGATCAAACAAATCATCGATTCGGGGCAAGGGATAACGATTCTTGACAGTCACCTTGTTGAGTTCTCTGTAATCGATGCACATTCGAAAGGTTCCATCTTTCTTTTTAACAAACAACACTGGAGCTCCTCAGGGCGATGAGCTAGGCCTAATAAATCCCCTTTTCAATTAGTTCTTGAAGTTGAGTATATAGCTCTTGTAACTCATTTGGTGCCAAACGATAAGGTGCACGAGCAATTGGTGCTGCTCCGGGAGCAAGATCAATCTGAAATTTGACTTCTCGATGAGGCGGTAAACCTGGTAAATCTTCTGGAAAGACTTCAGGAAAATCCCTCACGATCGGGATATCCTCTATCCTTTTCTCCTCCTCTGATTTCTCCGAAATGTTCGCGAGAATAGCAACGTGTCCTTTTCACAAACACTTATGTGCCTTTAGAAAATATATCACACCCATAACAGTACCACACTTTTCTCCTTGAACCGAGAGTAATTCTCCACTAGGAAATGGTATTCGAATGATTTTCTCATGACAAACGATTTCGGCACAATTCTTGGATAGCCAATCCATTCCCACAATAACGTCAAAACTTCCCAAAGAGATGGGCAAAGGATCTATTCCTAATATATGGCCAGCCAATTCCAATTTACAGTCTTTACTATATGGGTATACTCAACAAGTTTACCATTAGCAAGTTCAACTACGTATTTAGCATCTAAACGAGTCAAGTTGGCATTTATCATATTGCTAAATTTAGTAGATATGAAGCTTCTATCGGCACCAGTGTCAAAAAAGACTAGAGCATAGTATCCGTTAAGAGAAAACTTACCAGTAACGACATTTGGATCTGCTCTGACATCTCCCGAGCCTATGACAAAAGCTCTACCTCTGGCACCATTTCCTCCATTGTT
>JBCNJP010013183.1:0-12703 GCA_039602395.1 Deinandra increscens subsp. villosa | reverse complement strand
GGCGGAAGTTGGTGACAGTCAACTCATAGGTCCTGAGTTGGTGCTCGAGACAACAGAGAAATTCGTGCAGATTCGTAATCGTATGGCAGCCGCACGAGATAGACAGAAAAGTCAGCTGATAAATGGCGAAGACCTTTGGAATTTGATGAAGGAGACAAGGTCTTGTTAAAGGTCTCACCCTGGAAGGGTGTAGTACGTTTTGGTAAACGTGGTAAGTTAAACCCGAGATACATTGGGCCATTCGAGATTGTTATAGAATTGGTCTATTAGCTCATGAACTAAACTTACCAACAGAGCTAAGTGGGGTACATAATGTCTTCCATGTCTCGAATTTAAAGAAATGTTTAGCGGATGAGACATTAATCACTCCACTTGAGGAGTTGCATGTAGACGAACAACTTCGATTTATCGAAGAACCGGTGGAAATTATGGACCGGGAGGTTAAATAATTAAAGCGTAGCAAAATCCCAATCGTTAAAGTTCGTTGGAACTTGAGACATGGTCCTGAATTTACTTGGGAACGTGAAGATCAGATGATGAAGAAATATCCCAGACTGTTCAAGGATCAGCCTTCGTCTATTTCAGGTACTGGTTAAATTTTCGCGGACGGAAATTCTTCAACAAGGGGATGATGTGACGACTGAGAATTTTTCTTTTCTTTTCTTTGTGTCTAGCTCATTAACTTTTACCGCGTTACATAATTTTCGAGGAGGAAAATTCTTCAACAAGGGGATACTGTGACAATCCAACTTTTAAGGTGATTTTCTGACATTAACTGAATGTAAAACGTATTAAATGTTATGTGAACATTAATGTGCTTATCTGCGTTGACTTTAGCAATTAGGGTTTTGTGTAGTAATCACTACGAGCATGCACGGAAATTTAAACGTTTGATATTCTATGATTTCACCGTTTATGATTTCATGTGATATAATTATATATAAGTTGACACAATTTATCCTATGATCTTATGTGGCGATGTGTCGTAAAATTAGACGTATTATTTTATGATTTTACTAGGGTTTAATCTATGATTTTATGTGAAACAAAAATAATTATTTTGGAGTTATTACTATTCATTTTGCGTGGTTATTTAGGGTTTACAACTTTATAAACGTCAAGGGTTAATCCTGTAGCGATCTATATTCGTTTGGTCGTCGTTTAAAGATAGTTTCGTTATGTCCGTTAGCACCATTTAACTTCGAGGGACTAGCTTCGCCAATTCTATACTTTCTTTTATTAAATCAAGTTTGAAGGACCAGCTTTGCTAATAACCAAACTACCTAGCCTATAATCTAAATGATGTGAGGGTCTATTCTTGCCATTTGATGAAAGTGAGTTTAAGGGGATTAATGTGTAGACGTCGGTTGATTTCATCGACGATTGGTTACGGAAATGAACCAGCACCCTCATTTGATTAAGCTCTTGCATTCCTGATCTTTGGTACACAACACCAAACCGTCCCCTCTCTTTCTCTCCCTCACGCCTCCCTCTTTCTACCTCTCGTTTTCTTCTTAGTGGTCGCACACCACAACCACCGCAACAGGAAGTTCCGTCCACTACACCACCCCTCTGCCACCGTTCAGCCGCCCCTTTTGTAGTCGGAAACCACTCTCAAGCAACCAGGACCAAGGTGAGACGTGATCAAGTGCATGATCAGTGAAGGAATCGGGAGTTCGAGTTTCGTTGTGTTACGAGTTCGTTTCGGCGTCTAAAACTCATCATCTATCATCTTTGACTCAAGGTAACTATCCCTCACGTTATTTGCATGTTTCTGCAGGTCGTTTCACCGTGGAGCTTGCTTTTCACTTTCGCTTTACACGTGTCAGTCATCTCCAATCTGGCCATATTTCATTTCTCATAGCTTTCTTAAAAACAAAACACAAACAATTAAAAATTGAAAAGCACACTATTTTTGAGGGGTCAACTTTTTCTTCATCTTTACATTTCTACCCCTTCTGTTTTGATTTTTAATGTCACAACTTTTATGAACATCATTCATTTTTTTAAACACGAACCCACACAACAGAACAAATAAAGACACACACATCAGGGCCAGCTAATCTTCAAAGTATGAATTTGAAAATTTTGAGAAATGGGTTTCATGACATGCACACTAAATTGCATTAGAAGTCAAACACTTCAACAATCAAGCACCAAGTGAAAATTTTAGGAAATTTGGTTTGACTCAAAACACCCTTTACCGCTTCATCAAACAAACAACCAAGTTAAGAACAGTACCTTTCATGCTGAATTTTACCTTTTACCTCTCAAGGAAACATATCCTCCATAAAAAATTGCTTGTCATGACATGAAGATACGTCTCCTAAACTGTGACTGGAACAATCACTTATCAACAAACAAATTAATAATAAAAATGTTAGTGATAAACCTCCTTGACTGTTCCTGCACATAGTGAGAGATTAGTTAGCCAATGGTACCCAGGCCATTGTTTTTCTGGGTACACCTGAGGAATCAATAAAAGATACTTCTTGTAAGAACATCCTCTTTGAGAAATTAGGAAGTTCGGATGGAGCTGCCATGATTTTTGGTTTCCAAGTTCCAGGTGATTTAACATTTGTTTTAGTCAGTTTTGGGGTTGTGACTTTAGGTATTTAAACCTTCTTCATTTTAGATTCATTTTTCAAAATAGTTTTTGTTTTAGTCACCTTTGGAGTTGTGACTTTAGGTATTTCAACCTTCTTCATTTTAGAATCATTTTTCAAAACAGTTTTAGTTACCTTGGGAGGGGTAACTTTGGGTTTTTCAGACTTTGGTTGTTTTGAAAACGGTTTCTTCACCTGTTTTTGGAAATTTTGGTAACTTGGAAAGCTGTTGTTTTGATTTAAAGATTTTCTTTCAGCTTTGGCAGCACCCCAATGTTGATCAGAGGGTTTAACCTTAGGAGTAACAGTCTTCATTTCCTTAGGTTTTTGCACCATCATCGGCTTAGACTTTACAGACTCCTGAGATGAAACCCTTTAAGTGTTCGGATAATAGGGTTCATAGGGGTGATAAAGACAGTTTCTAGCAATATGACCAGCAATGCCACATTTAAAGCAAGTCCGCTTCTTTAGATAGAAGTCAGACATGTACCCATTCGTCTTTGGTGGCTGATATGGAGCTAGTTTGCCTTGTGTCTGCTTTTTTGCTTTCTCTACAGCTTCAGATTTGACTTTCTACTGGTTCCTCGAAGCCTGTGTTGAACTTGTCTTTACTGTCTTTGTGCTTCCTTCATTCTGTGATGTTGAAGCATCATTCTTGCAATTACAACGGCAAATGCATGATCCAACTGAAGAAATGGGAGACATAGCTACTCCCTTGAGTTTTTCATTCTTCACTCCAGCTGTTGGTTTCATATTCGGATGCTTGATGGTGATCTTTGGCCTCTCAACTTTAGGTTCACTTATCACTCCATCAGTTATTCCCTTGAACTTGGAGGAGAAGGATGGCAAGTCATATCCAACATCTGGTTCTTGGTCAAACATTGATCCAGATGTCATAAGGATCTTCCCCTCAGGCCGTGTCGTCAAGATCACCTTTTCCCTTTTGACTTCATCAATTACTTTGAAGTATGGGGTTTCAATTTTAGGGTATGGTTTCAACTCTATCCCAGCATCTTCAGACTTAGAGTTATGACACCTGTCATACTTCTGGCACTCAGCATCATTGTCGGATATATCCTCTACTGTCCCTTCACCATAAGTCATGTTTGCTTCATTATCAATTTCTTCTTGAGTCAATGGTGTAGTTCCAACCAAGACACTATCAATAGGAGGAGCAACTTCTTTATAATCAGACTTGGTTCGTTCAACTTGATCCTCACTAAGAAGCATTCCTATAATGTCTCTGGGAACTGGTGGAGGAATAACGCTGTTTGCAGCCAAGGACTTATCAGTTTTCTCTGATCCGAACCCAGTTGTGTCTTTCCCAACTTGACCAGTTACAACAGCATGTGACAATTCCTTTCCAGCATTTAGCATTCGCTTATTTCTTTCCTGATTGCAATCATACTTGACCTGCAGCTCATTATATTTTTGTTGCAGTTCATCCAGTTGCTTCTTTAGCTCACCAATCTCAATCTTAGCCCGATCATATGAGAAAGTCTTCTCGGTGGCTAATCCACGATATTTTGACAATGTATAATTTTTGAGCTTTTACTCTCTCTTCACTCTTTTCCCACATACCTTTAAATGAATTCCTAGAACATTGCATGTCAAAAAGTTCGATTTCAGCATTTTTCCAGAGTTGTATTAAGCCAGCAATTAATCGAGCACAAGTAGGATTGGGGCATATCTTAGTTTCGTCTACTTCAGCTGCGAAAGCATCCTTGTTCTCAACCATATTCTTTTCTTCAACCACTGAACTCATTTTCTTTCTTTAGATATGCAGCTTCTGAAAATTTTGAAAAATCAACAAAAACGGCAAAATCACTATTCAAAGAATAGTGTCAAGAACTTAAAACTGAAAAACGGAGGCCTTCGGAGTGGAATTTGGGGGTCCAAATGAGCTCCCCTGGACGTTAGTCGGGGGTAATTCTGGGGCTTGTTGTCACGAACGCCGTGTTAAAATTTGAGCTTCAAACTCCAAACGAGTCAAAAGTTATGTCCGTTTCCTTGATAGTGTGAAATAATGACTTTTTGCCGGAAACTAGTTTCCGATCATAAACAGTGATCGTAAACACCCCCGAGTGGTAAACCCAATCATAAACACAGTGGGAATCGCAAACACGCTCCGGGTCGTAGACTCCAAAAGTAAACTCCAATAGTAAACTCCGATAGTAAACTCCGATAGCAAACTCCGATAGCAAACTCCGATAGCAAACTCCGATAGCAAACTCCGATAGCAAACTCCGATAGCAAACTCCGATAGTAAACTCCGATAGTAAACTCCAATAGTAAACTCCGATAGTAAACTCTGATAGTAAACTCCAATAGTAAACTCAGTTTATGATTGTGCTGGATCTTAAACCTTCAAATCTTGATCATAAACCTTCAAATCTTCAAGCCTTGATCATAAACCTTCAAATCTTCAAGCCTTGATCATAAACCTTCAAATCTTCAAGCCTTGATCATAAACCTTCAAATCTTCAAGCCTTGATCATAAACCTTCAAATCTTCAAGCCTTGATCATAAACCTTCAAATCTTCAAGCCTTTGATCATAAACCTTCAAATCTTCAAGCCTTGATAATAAACCTTCAAATCTTCAAGCCTTGATCATAAACCTTCAAATCTTCAAGAAAACCGTTAGAAACTCTTAAATCAATATCATTAGAACCACGAAACTCTCGTTTCTTGGCTCTGATACCAATTGTTGGTCCAGAATCAACAACCGTTCATGATATTATCTAATCTAGACGTGCGGAAACCATTTAGATTAGTGATTCAAGAATAGAGATAAAGAGAACACAAGAATACGATGATTAAAACAATAAAAACTTGATCTTTGCACACAAGATGAACTTGTCGGGTACAAATCTTGTAATCGTAAACTCCTCTCTCTCTCTAGATTTCGATCATAAACACTAGCTCTCTCTCTAGAGTCATCCCCCTTGAATAGTAAACTCATGGGGTTTATATAGCCATCCCATGAGTTTACTATTGGGCTCTTAAACCCTAATCATAAACCCAAGCCCATGCCCATATCTAATAGTAAACTAGCCTAAACATAATAATAAAACTAGCCTACTAATCTAATGAAACCCTCTAAGCCCAGCCCAACATATTTAATATTACAAGCCTCACAATCTAGCCTCTACATGAAGCCCATAAGTCTCGTTACTCTATTCATCCAGGCTCGGATAAAATGTACCAAACCAAGATTTGAAACTGATTTACTGGTGGCCTAAGATGAAAGCAGACATTGCCACTTACGTAAGCAAGTGCTTGACTTGTTCCAAGGTCAAAGCGGAATACCAAAAACCGGCAGGGTTACTTGAACAACCAAAAATTCCTGAGTGGAAATGGGAGAGAATTGCTATGGATTTTATCACAAAGCTACCTCGTACAGCGAGCAAGTGTGATACAATTTGGGTAATTATTGATCGTTGAACCAAGTCGGCCCATTTTCTACCAATTAAGGAATCTGATACCTCCGAGACATTAGGCAAAATTTATCTTAAAGAGATCGTCTCGCGACATGGAGTACCAGTTTCTATCATATCGCCCTCAGACCGATGGTCAAAGTGAACTGACCATTCAAACTCTTGAGGACATGTTGCGTGTATGTGCGATTGATTTTGGTGAAAGTTGGGATAACACTTACCCTTAGTGGAATTCTCCTATAATAACAATTATCACACCAGTATTGGTGTAGCTCCGTTTGAAGCACTTTATGGGCAAAAGTGTAGATCACCTCTCTGTTTGGCGGAAGTTGGTGACAGTCAACTCTCAGGTCCTGAGTTGGTGCTCGAGACAACAGAGAAAATCATGCAGATTCGTAATCGTATGGCAGCCGCACGAGATAGACAAAAAAGTTATGTTGATAAACGACGAAGACCTTTGGAATTTGAGGAAGGAGACAAGGTCTTGTTAAAGGTCTCACCCTAGAAGGGTGTAGTACGTTTTGGTAAACGTGGTAAGTTAAACCCGAGATACATTGGGCCATTCGAGATTGTTAAGAGAATTGGTCTATCTGCTCATGAACTAAACTTACCAGCAGAGCTAAGTGGGGTACATAACGTCTTCCATGTGTTGAATTTAAAGAAATGTTTAGCGGATGAGACATTAATCACTCCACTTGAGGAGTTGCATGTAGACAAACAACTTCGATTTATCGAAGAACCGGTGGAAATTATGGACCGGGAGGTTAAATAATTAAAGCGTAGCAAAATCCCAATCGTTAAAGTTCGTTGGAACTCGAGACATGGTCCTGAATTTACTTGGGAATGCGAAGATCAGATGATGAAGAAATATCCCAGACTGTTCAAGGATCAGCCTTAGTCTAGTTCAAGTACTAGTTAAATTTTCGCTGACGAAAAATTCTTCAACAAGGGGATGATGTGACGACTGAGAATTTTTCTTTTCTTTTCTTTGCGTCTAGCTCATTAACTTTTACCGCGTTACGCAATTTTCAAGGACGAAAATTCTTCAACAAGGGGATACTGTGATAATCCAACTTTTAAGGTCATTTTCTGACATTAACTGAACGTAAAACGTATTAAATGTTATGTGAACATTTATGTGCTTATCTGCGTTGACTTTAGCAATTAGGTTTTTATGTAGTAATAACTACGAGCATGCACGGAAATTTAAACGTTTGATATTCTATGATTTCACCGTTTATGATTTCATGTGATATAATTATATATAAGTTGACACAATTTATCCTATGATCTTATGTGGCGATGTGTCGTAAAATTTGACGTATTATTTTATGATTTTACTAGGGTTTAATCTATGATTTTATGTGAAACAAAAATAATTATTTTGGAGTTATTACTATTCATTTTGCGTGGTTATTTAGGGTTTACAACTTTATAAACGTCAAGGGTTAATCCTATAGCAATCTATATTCGTTTGGTCGTCGTTTAAAGATAGTTCCGTTATGTCCGTTAGCACCATTTAACTTCGAGGGACTAGCTTCGCCAATTTCTATACTTTCTATTATTAAATCAAGTTTGAAGGACCAGCTTTGCTAATAACCAAACTACCTAGCCTATAATGTAAATGATGTGAGGGGTTATTCTTGCCATTTGATGAAAGTGAGTTTAAAGGGATTAATGTGTAGACGTCGGTTGATTTCACCGACGATCGGTTACGGAAATGAACCAGCACCCTCATTTGATTAAGCTCTTGCATTCCAGATCTTTGGTTGTTGATACACGAAATGGCAATGAGCTGGATCGATCGAAGACACAATGTTTTGTTTTAGGTCTGTTGGCCGAACTCCGGCCGAACCTTGGCCGAGCCTTGGCCGAACATGGGGTTCGGACATGCTATGGAGTTCGGACGTCCGTAGGTCTATAAATAGATTTGTGTCTTTGTATTTTGTAAGTTTTTGAGAGAGTTTGAGCGAACTTGTCTGTGAGTTGTCTCTGTGTAATTCTCTGTAACTCTGATTCTCTATCAATAAGAGATTGAGTTTATTTACGTTTTGTGTGTTGATTCTCATTTGATTACGTTTTGTATTCGATCAATTCATCCAAACCGATCCGTATCCAGGCACTTTCAGTTGGTATCAGAGCTTTTGGCTCTTTCTATGGTCGAAATCTATCGTTTTTCTTCATTTCGAGACGTTAAACCTTCAGTTAGGGGTGATTGGAAGTGTTTCTGTTTGATTTTTAATCAATCGAGTCTTCCTGAGTCATGTTTTTACCTAACAGAAGCATCTGGATGTTTAAATTCGATCAAATTCTGAATCTGGTGCGATTTCAAAAATTTCCAGTTCAAGTTCGGACAACGTTCGGCCGAAGAACAGATTTGAAAAATAACCGCTCCGAACTCCAGGTTCGGACATCCGATGGTCAGGTTCGGAGAGGGTTCGGAGGATCGGGTTCGGAGGTAGATCGGACAAGGTTCGGACGAGCTCGGATGCATTTTTGATGAAGCACTTTTGTTCAAAGGAAAAAAATTTCGCGCTGACCTGGCAGCTCGGTCCCTTGGAGCCCGCTTCTCAGGGGCGCTGCCCCCGAACCCCCGTTAGGTGGGAATTTTCAAGAAGCGGATCAGTTATCAAGTTTATCCTTGATTTGGTTGCTGTGGGGTGTTATGTTTGAAGAAAATCCAGATTCCGATGCTTGTTACGAGTTAGTGATCGAATTTCAAGAGATAAGTTTGTGAGTAGTCATTGTTGTTCTTGATGATGGACAGAGATTCAAGAATACGTGTTTCTGATGATGGATAGAGATTCGGAGACATGGTTATGATTACTTGGGAACGTTTGTCGGAGATTGTCTTTCTACGCAAACTGAAGATTAAAGAGATTAAAGATTCTGTTGTGGGCTACTTGAGTTTATCATTCCACTACAAGAATGTGGGGTTGGAATCATAAGAAATTGAAGATTTGAATATGTCATTTATTTAGGGGGAAATTGGGGATCCTAAAACTTTCAAAGTTTTATAATTGAAAAAGTGAATATTCAAAAGCAATCAGTTCAGGGATGATGGTGGTTTTTGATCTTCATGGAAATGTGGTATATTCTGATGTTCGTACGAACCGATATGTCAAAGTTTTCAATTATGGTTTGGAACTTTCTGTCATATGCCCGATACTTTCTTGAGTTGTCGAAAGACTTGGTCAGATTCCAGTCTGCAACGAGATATACGTTTACCGGAGTAATATATTGGGATGGATTTGATGCTGAGGGGGAATTTCCGTGATTGAAGATGCTGATCGTGTCTGTTTTCATAAAGATCAGAATGTGTTACAATTCGGTGAAGATTGAAGATTATTATCAAGATGCAGTCATGTTCGTGTGTCTTTACAATTTTCGGATACAACTTATGAAGTGAACCATTATCATACATGCCGGTTCCAATTGGATGGTTATGCTTGAAGCTAGGGGGAGTTTTATTGGTTGTGGAGATTGTACAAGATGCGAATTGTTTCCTGCATACCTGATGATTCGGTCAAGGGGAGTTTGCTAAAGATAGAGGTGTCTGCAGCAAGCTGACTGAAGATTGCTAGAAGATGAATGTCTGGATTCGACAGTAACGTCCAAGGGGGAATTTGTTGATGCATGAACCTTGTGTGGCCGTTACTGTTCGAATTGTCAAACAGACTGATTTGTCGAAGACATGAACTGAGGTCCAAACCTCAGCCGAACTCTAGGTTCGGAGTTGGCCGAACTTTAATGGCCGAACTCCAAGTTCGGAAGGAGTTCGGACAGAGTTCGAAGGTGCCGAGTTCGGACCTTATGAAGAAGTATAAATAGATTCGTCTTTGTATTTCTGTGTAAGTTTTTGTCTTGTTTCTGTGTGTTGAGAGGGGAGGTTCTGTCCGACCTCCCCCAGAGCTTAATTGTTGTATACTCCTTCGTTATGTAATCATTCAACATGATTCAATGACAAAACTTCCGTCTCATCCATAGAATCGATCCGTAAACGGTTTTTTCACATTTAGAGGTAGGATTCATGATCAGCCATAAGACAGTGATTTGCATGGCTATCTCCTTCATCGGATGAGTCTAAATCCCAGTTCTCCATTTCAACCATTAAGGCTTTCTCTTTTTTCATGGACTGCTCGTATTTTCTTTTGTAGTAAGCAGCATCTTTGAGCTTTTGGCCTTTGCATTCTGAAGCATAGTGTAATTATTGAACACTTGAATCTTTTTTTATTTGTCAACCTGGGCTTCTTAAAGTCTAAGGTTTGTTTTTTGTTGTCTTCATCTTTTGTGAAGACCTTTTTGTTTGACTACGAGGGATTTCTTCTGTTGAATCTCCCAAATTGCCTGGTCAAGAGGGCCAGTGATTTTTCAAGTGATTGAGTTCTGTTTCACTATCAAAACATTCACTTTTGGACTCACTTAGGTCCTTTCTTTGTTTTAAGTGGATTGGCTCTTGTTTGATATTTCTTTCCTTTTTTCAGAGTAAAGAGCCAGGGGTTCTACTTTGTATTTGGAGATAGCTAGAATCTCAGACTCCTTAGTGTCTAAGATACAAAATATGTCATTAAGACTTTGCTCCTCCAAGTCTAAAGTAGATTGAAGAGTCATGGTTAGTCCTCTCCATTCCTAAGGAAGACTTTTGATAAACTTTATGTTTGTATCCTCATTTTTTTAGAAACATTAAACTTTCTTAAGTTACTTATGATAGTTGCAAAGCGATTATGCTCACTTGGGAGTGACTTAAATGATTTATATTCATTTAAAGCTTTTATTCATTTGTTTCGTTTCATTTGTTCCCCCCATCACAGAGTTTCTCAAGGGCATCCCATATGCCCTTGGCTGAGGTATTGCAGTCAAATTGACAAAATATCTCATGAGGAAGAGCCATAATCCAGAACGTTTTGGCTCTGTCCTCATTCATTTCTTTTGCTTAATCCTCATCGCTCTACCATTTTCTTGCCTTGGGCATGAAGAGAGCAGGGACAACTGGTGTGGTTTCAGTTTCCTTAATCTCTGGAATGTTAACAGTAGGACAATGAGGTCCATTGGCAATGCAATCCAACAGGGAATTGTCATCTTCTTTTAGGAAGTTGGTAATTCTTATTTTTCACTATGGATATTCCTCCCTACCTAACATAGGGGTTTGGCCAATGAACCTGTCGATTTGACATTGTTTCAACTTGTTAACATTTTGAGAATAAGATTATAAAAAAGTTCTGAAAACATGTAAAAATCCAAAGAAAAGCGTTAAAGAGCAAGACCTTTGAATATGAGTTATTCAACTGCTCTGATAACAATTGTTGGGTCCCGTGTAGGGCTCTAAAACAATGTTGACACAATTTGATTTAAACATGGATAATAATGTTGCAAAAGTAAATCAAATTAGAAGACCACAATTCATAAAAAGTTTTCTCTTTATATCTCAAATTTAAATAATGGTTTACACGAGTTTATAGTATGTATATAAATCAACAGAAAGAACTTTTCTACAAGAGTATGTAATAAGCACGTTGAGAAGCTTGTGAATTGTGAGTGAATGTCTTAACTTTCTTGGTGAAGAACGTCTGCTATTTATAGCAACTTGTAAAGGAATAATGTGGTTGAGGTTGTCAGGACCGATCTCACATCAAGAATCCTGATCTTGAGCAAGAACAAAGGTTCAGATTCGAAAACCCCATAAAAATGAGAATGGAAGATGAAGATAAGAATGAGAATAATCAAAGGATAATCATAAACATAAGAAAGATGATGAACACAGTCGAATGATTTCATTAATCGAATGCTTACAATCAAGAAATCATGACAAACACTCTCTCATGGAAATCCATGACTCACTCTCTCTCTCTAGAATGGAAATCTCACACTCTACAAGAAAATCATCATCTCCACACTCAGAGACTCTTTCTTGTAATGGGCACCCTCACTATATATAGTGAGGGTGACTAACAACAGAAAAACATAACATAACTGTAAATTACAAGAAAGGAAAATAACATAAATATTAATTAAATCAAAGTTGATTTAATTAATCTGAAGCTTGAATCGCTCGAACCGATCTTCCGTTGACTTTTACGTTGACCGTTGACCCGAACGGTTGACTTTTCCGGAAAATGGTCTTCGGTCCAAACTGCAAGCCTCGAGCATCACAACCCGTGTCTCTGAATCAATTCACATGGATTCTTCGGTCGAATGCTTCGGTAAACAGATTTGATGGCGTCATTCACATAGATTTTAAGTTCCAACAGAGGTCGGTTGAATTTGGAGTGTGTCAGAGTATATAGAGATAAATTGAGAGTATTCAATTTATCTCTTTTCAACGTTCTTCAACTGTATATGCATTAAATGTCAAGTGGGTCTTCTACTTTACTTGTTCTTCACTCGTAGCTTTCTTTACTTCGCGTAATCTTTATCTTCTGATAGTATTCAACTCCTTCAAAACTCTTTCTTGAAGACTTGGATTTCATAGATGAACTATAGAATTTTTTATGTTTATCTGTAAAATAACAGAACCTGTATTTTCGACAGATTCGGTTGTCCTTTATCTTTTTAGGATGTTTCTAATCTTTTCTTCTAATACTTGATTAGTCTGTTATATAGGAGTGCCCTAACACTTTTTCTTCCCTGGGGGCGGGGGGTACTTTGATATGCATAAAAGT
>JBCNJP010013182.1:0-12704 GCA_039602395.1 Deinandra increscens subsp. villosa | reverse complement strand
AATCGAAAAAGGTTTGAAAAAAAAAATATATATATATAATGGAAAATTGAAAATATAAACTTTGAAAAACAATAAAATGTAGTTTTCTAATTTCAATTTAAAAAGTAGAAAACAATATTTTCTTAAAAAACTTTTCTTGAAAATTATAATAAGATCAAATTTTATGTTTTTTATTTTTAGAAAACATGGGGTGTTTTCCACAACTAAACACGCCCTAATAGTTTCTCTCAGAAGGAATACAAGTATAAGTTTGATGGTATGAGTTTGTACTTACACACAAACTCGTACAAAAAGGTGTGGGTCCATGAGCTGTGTGAGTTGAGTACTTGAGTACAACTCACATGGTAAAAGACTCACACACCAAATTCACGTCATTTCAATTGTCATGCATAAAACTCACACCACCAACTAGGGGCGGACCTAGGTGGTTCAAGGGGTGGCACGTGCCACCCCTTAAATTTGTACGCGCAGTAGAAAATTTTGTAATTTTTTTAGATTTATTATATTTTATCATCGTGTGTCACCTCTAAATTTTTTTTTATGTGTTTTTAGTTCCGCCTCTGCCACCAACCCACGTGTGAGTAAGTGAGTTGGTGTGAGTTTGATGTCACCTAAACTCATGCATCAAATCTGAAAACATACCACATACCGCCATACCCTCATGAGAGTGGTAAAAAAGGTAAAAACCTAAGCAACGTAGTTGGTTTAATCTCTGTTGGAAAAATGAAATTAACCACCCCTTATTTTATTTTGGCAAATAACGTAAACTTTTTGTACAGGAGAGATCATGTGATAAGCAGTATATGATCATCCACTAAACACCTATATATGAGTGTAAAGTAAATTATTGTGAGATCCCTTCCTTTAACTTAATAAACGAACCGGTTAATAACGGAAATAGTAAAATTCGATTCCTGACGGGTACAAGTTGACCGTATCGAATGCTATATCGATTTACTAAATCACTGCTTATACCTGCTTGACTAGATATGATGGTATACATAAGTTATAGATATGAAGAATGTAAAATTTGACCAAAAAAGTGAAGTGCTTAAAAACTAGATTTCAAACTTGCGTGTTGTCACGGGTATAACGTGGGTATACATACAAAAGCAGTTGCACTGCTATAAGTTACATAAAAATAATAGGAAAAAAAATTGTGTAAGGACCCAAACGATTAAAATATTGAGCCTAGGACCTAATAATTATGTTACACGATTGCATCTATTATTTTGCGTTTTGATAGAAAACAAAAAAGATCAATTACGTTTACCATTAAACCGTGACCTTAAAATTATATTACACGACTATGCCTATTAGACTAAGAGTAACGACTCAAACGATTAAAATATTAAATCCATCATCGAACATTTATATTACACGACTGCATTTTGTTGGGTTTAATTTTTTTCTAATAGTGCCACGCTTAATCGGCCACGATTAACACACGAACCATAAATGCAATCACTATTTATACACACCTTTATTTGTTAACCTTTATTTCTTAACAGTAGAATGTATTAAAAGAATAATAATATTGAATTATTAAACACGTTTTGGCGAATGCCCTCTTTGGTAAAAACATGCTCGAGATGGAAGCTACTTATGAGATGACAGTTAGGCAAAAGGCCATTTGGGAATGCCTTCGACAACCACATGCGCAGGATTTCCTCCATGCTCTCCCTATTGACGGGTTGGGGCAACACATGTCGCCTGTCGAATACCGGACAATTCTCAAATATCGCCTCATGGTCCCCCTGTTCCCCGTGGATGAAAAATGCCCCGTCTGCAACAAGGCGTGTATGGATTCGTTTGGGGAGCACGCCGTTCACTGCAAAGAGCTCCCGGGGTTTAAATACCGACATGATGTGGTTCGGGACGTTCTGTTTGACATTTTCAGGCGGGCTGGAATCTCGACCAGGAAGGAAGCTCCTGTTAACTTCTTATCTGACCCCTTGGATGGGCGCTCAACCCTCAGGCCGGCTGACATACTTGTTTTTGGATGGAAGAATGGGAGGCACGCTTGTGTTGATTTAACGGGGGTCTCTCCCCTTGTGGGGCTGAGGGCCAACACCTTCACGGCAGGGCAGGCAGCGTCCAAAGCGGCTGCTGGGAAAGTGAACAAACACAAGAAAGCGTGCATTGAAAATCAGCATGTTTTTGTTCCCTTCGCTTTTGATACCTTTGGCCATCTTGAGTCGGAGGCGGCGACCATGTTGCGCCGGATTCAGAAAGTCATGTACGGAAATGTCGCGGCCTCTAGATTGAAGAATGTTATTTTCATACGTCTAGGGTTTGCTATTCAAAAAGGGTTAGCGGCGCAACTTGTTGCCCGCCTTCCCTGCATATTGACTTGAGTAGTGTATGTTAATTTCAGTTTTTAATGTGCAATAAAAAGATCTAATCAACTATAAAAATTTTATAAAAAAAAAATTGTTAAATTTGACGTATCTTGTAAAATTTGATGTATAAAATAGTGTTTCATGAATAATATGAATAACTAGTTTTCAGGAATTGTGTGTTGTCGGTGTGTTATCGCAAGGGTAACACGGACACATAATGTATACACATAAAATAGTTGAATTTTTATAACGTTATATAAAGAAGACGCAGGAAAAAAACTAAGTAATGACACAAACACTGCAGTAACAATAAAACATTAAAAAAAGCCAAAAATAACGTTAAAAAACAAAAAACAAAATAGCTAGTACTATTTATCAAGTTTGTGTTTTGTTATAGGGTATGAATACATAAAAAGATAAATAGATAAATGACAGTTATAGACCTGTCTTTGAATAAACCCCTCGTAACCTACAGGTCGAATTCTGGTTGAAACTTGAAACACATGAATCAATATTATCAAGCACGTGTTACTGTTATATATTATTAACGTAAGCCTGAATTAAATGAATCAAAATAGATATTTAGGCAAAAAAAAAATTACATGTCTTTGATTTAAAAGCAAATGAAAGATCATGAATAAATTTGGTGAGGAATTAATGGGCTGCAAAGTAAAGTCCGGACCCATTAAATCAAATGGAGGGCTGAGTTCCTGGGCTAATTTAATTAGAGGATTGCGATCCAATTGGTTTGGGCAATTTATGGGGATCATCACTAGATGTGCAAATCCATAACCGGTTTTCGGTTTGTAACAGGTCCGAACTGGAAACAAGAACTGGTAATAATCGGTTTGAACCTAACCGGTTTAGTAGCCGATTCTAACCGACCAGTTTGGAAACGGTTTGGGGGTATTTGTGTAGCAACCGGTTATGAAATAAACCGGTTAAGAAATACATGATATGAGAGAATAAAAAAGAATCCAAATTTTTTTGCTAGATCCCTTCTTATTTCCCTAGGATTGTAGTTTAATAGACTAGAGCACCGCCCTGTCAGGGCGGACGTTGGAGGTTCGAGCCCCGTAGTCCCGACGGATCCAGTACATCAATTCGCCTCTCCATTAAGAAGGGACAAAGAGCATAATTGAATTCCGAAGGTTTTTTTTTTTTTTTTTCAGGATTCTGTAGAAGAAAGAGCAAACCCTGAAGTAACATGAAAATAATGAAGAAAAAAAGTTAAATTGATAGAATATTCTATCTTTCTCCCGCGGCTCATCTTTCTCATAAGATTCTTTGTTAAATACCGCGATCCTACACTACACTTAACAAGATATCTTATCTAAGGTGGTATGGAGTGGTGTTAGGGTACTAGTGATAAAAACTCTTGAACCAAATTTTTAAGAGATCATTTTTGTTTTGATTCAAACAAGTTGTCTCTTAGTTGGGTTGAGTTTTAGAACTATCTTAAACGAATCGTTAAGCAACTTGTTGTTCGACTTCATATATACTGAAGACCGACAACGATATTACCTAAAAGGACATCATGTTATAAGTTGTAGCTAAGGCAAGCATAGTCGCATTCAGTCCTCTACACGAAACAAGGGCGACGCGTACAAGAGCAAGTGGAAAACAAAGGCTAACAACCTTAGGCCACGGAAGAGGTTTTTTTAAATAGAAATCATCTACCACTAGGCAAGTACCACAAGTGCTGTAAATCAAGTTATTAAGTGAATCAATGCAAGGCACAACAACGTGAGAGGCGTATAAGGTGGAATATGGCGTGTCTTTGGTGGCAATGATTATGAAGCGATGAATAATGATAACCAAAGTTAACATAGTGGATAAAAACCCAGGGTGGTATGTTGACAAAGGGTCATCTGTCATATTTGTGGAGAGAAGACCCTCTTTAGCATGTTTAATAAAAAGAGGGTGTAAGTAACGAGAAGCTTTATATGGGAAATAAAGTGAATGCTAACATCAAGGGTGAAGGCATATATTGGGGAAGGAACTTACGTTGAGCAAACACTTTGTATTTTTCGATATTCGTAAGATACTTGTATCTGGATAGTTACTTAAAAAAACTTGGATTTCATTTAGTATATGAATTTGATAAGGTTGTGTTGACCAAGAATATAATGTTTGTAAAAAAAGGTCATGCCTAATATCTCTCATATTTAAGATATAAGATATAATAAGTAGCTCTCATATTTAAAGTTTAAACTTTCTCTTATGGTCAGTGGTGCAGCTTAGTGAAGATCGGGGGGGGGGGGGGGGGGGGGCGATCGCCCCCTCGGTTTTTTCGGCCGTAGTGCTAATTTTTGCTATTTTTGATTTTTTTTATATATATCAAGGACCGCCCCTTCGGGATTAGAATCCGTGACTTTTCGCCCCCACAAACTTTTCGCCCAAACTTCGCCAATGCTTATGGTTAAGAATAAAATGGTTGCTACTTTCAATTATATGCTTGAGTTTTCTGATTCAAATGTTTGACTTTGACATACATGATAAACTAGGACATGTGAATATTAAGTCATTTGGAAAAAGAAAAAAGCATATCAATATCTCAAATTAATTGACTCTAAGTGTTAGATTCTAAATTAACAAGATTATCAGTTATATTCATTGAATGAATAACCAAGCCCTTGATATAACTCATACGGTTTTGTGGGATTTAATCGTGATCTCCACAAGAGATGATAATACATACTTTATCTCAAGAATAACAAGATCGACAAATTTATCTTTTACAAGAAGAACAAGGTCTCTATCAACTCAACAAGAAGGTCAACATTTGAAAGAGTGATAAGGGAGGTAAATATATTTAACTATTTACAAATTATTCCTATATATATAATGAAACCTATAGTACTAATTTTCTAACATTTGGTACAACTTAATGCAGCACCACTTAATGTACATGTTCTCAGGCGGTAGGGTACAACTTAAGCTTTCCACGGGTAACGACTTCCCCGCGGAGCATTTTCTCTTTAGTCCTCGGACGTTCGAACCTTTTTTTTTGTTTGATTCCGGCACTTGCGTTCTCATGCCTTTTAATCAATTAAGCAGGTGAGCAACTTGGATTCGTTTCATCTCTCTCACCTACCGTCGATCTCAATCCTCCCTCGTCCCGACGATCTCAATTTGTTACAAACCAAGCAGGAGAACTCAACCCAAAAGACTAATCTGATGGGACAAGTCCACTTACCTTGTAATGGTTTCGATCCATAACAATCGACTCTTCTTAAGGGCCAACGTCCTCGTTGGTTACGGTCATGTTGGTCACGACTGGCTCTCTCCAGGGCACCACTCCGTGAGCCACCACTCTGAGTTGTCGTTGGTCACGGCCACGTTGGTCACGGCTAGCTTCCTCTAGGCCACCACTACGAGCCTCGCTTTGATACCATTGTTATAGACAAAGCAGGAGAACTCAACCCAAAAGACTAGTCTGATGAGACAAGTCCACGTGGCATATAAACCCCACATCAGTTGCACATACAACCAATGTGGGACAAGTCCCATACCTTGCAATGGCTTCGATCCATAACACAATTCTCCCCATTGAAAAAAATAACCGCCATCTCTTTCTCACCTACCGACCAATCTCAGTTCTACCCATCGAAAAGAACGACTGCCGCTACTCATTACAGTTTAGGCTAACATCTTTTTTTCTAGGGTTTTAATCGTATTCAGAATTCATCGTCATCTCCATTGTTGGTCTCTGCCGCTTCCTTCTTTCTGTGTTCAGGGCTTTTGTTTTTTTCTTCTGCGTTGAAGGTAAGGTTTTATCTGATTCGATCTTCGATGATTTCTTCCTAAATTACTGCTTTAATTGATCATGTATTGATTTAGGGTTTTCTTTTAAATTTTTAGTAATTTTGGGAACTTTCAGGTGTTTGGGCATTGGAGATTGATGGTTGCAACGGTGGATGAGTAAAAGTACGATCTAATTCGATCTTCGTAAGCCCTACTGGTTGTTGTACAACAATTTTGGTCAGATTTATGTTTTAATTTTTTTCCGCTGGTATGTATCAGCCGCTATTTCTTCTTATTCTATGTCTTCTTTCTTTAGGTGACATCATTTTGAAATATAGATTGTTTGTGGTGATGATATTTGATTTTTTTGATTATGCATAGTATTCATCTATACACCGCCGAATACACTTTTGGAAAATTAAGGGTGTGTTTAATTGTGGAAAATGTTTTATAGTTTTTCATTTCTATTTTTTTAGAAAATGGAATGGGTTTTCCATCTCTAGAAAACACATGAAGGAAAAACCCATGAAATTTTTGAAAACGCGTTCAATATTAAAAGATGGAATTTTCATTTTCCATCTTAGAAACCTAGAAAACATGTTCAAACCCGACTCGACCGCCATACCATCTAACCCCCCCCCCCCCGGCCCGGACTCGACCCTGGTCGATCGGGTCCGGTCCGGTGTCGGGTCTGGTCGGTCCGGTCCGGGGGTCAAGTCTGGTCGGTCCGGTCCGGGGGTCAAGTCTGGTTGGCTTGGTCCGGGGGTCGGGTCCATTTGGTCCGGTACGGGGGTCGTCCGGTCGGTCCGATATGTGGTTCGGGTTCGAGGGTCGGTCCGGTCGGAAGGTCAGGTCCGGTCGGTCCGGTCTGGGGGTTGGGTCCGGTCGGTCCTATACGAGGGTCGGGTTTGGCCCGTCCAGGGATCGAGTCATGTCGGGTCTGGTCGGTATATATATTATAGAAAACTGAAAATAGAAAATTAGAAAACAATAAAATGTAGTTTTCTAATTTCTACTTTCTTTTTCAATTTAAAAAGTAGAAAACAATGTTTTTCATTTTCTTAAAAAACATTTCTGAAAAATTGTAATTTGATCTTGTTTTCTGTTTTTCATGTTTTCTTGGAAAACATTTTTGGAAAACAGAGAGTGTTTTTCACAACTAAATGCGCCCTAAAGGTTTCTTCTTTTGAAGAATGTTATTATACCATGTTTAATCTCTCAGCTTTACATGAACTGTAGTCACAAAAGAAAATGGCTGATATTTCTAATTACGATTTCCAGTGACAGAAGCTTTATGCTCTTTAATTATTAATGATGATGGTGGTGGACATACCGCTTCAGGGTTCTAATCATTTTGAGTTAAACTATTCTTATGTGTTGATGAAACCACAAGAAATGAATGTTGATTTTCAGTCAATGTAGGAACGAAAAAGAGTAATTATGTCTGCCATATGTAGGGCAACAAAAAAAACCTAATCCGGACGTTGTCCTAGACTGGTTAGATTCGCTCTTCATCCTCTAAAGAATGTAATTTACTTCTTCAGTTTTTGTTTTCGTCTCTTTTATATACTAATTTAAGGTGTTTATGATTTTGATACATGAGCATGTTTTTTTTAAATCAATTTCTTGAGTTATTGGGGATGTTGAGGTTATAGTGAGGTGAGATTTGCAAATGGAAGCTAGTACAAATTGCGTGCTGAGTATCTAAGGGTGCTCAGCCCTACTGTTGATAGTAAGATCATATCAATTGGTAGTGAAATCGATTGATCTTTCGTCTCAACGATCTCTGTTCTCAACGATCTCTGTGAGTTTCTCAATTTGTTTTCAAGCTGTTGTTGATTTAGTTGCGGTTTATGGTTTATCATTCTGTATTATGCATGTGTTTCTTATTTAGTTTGTGGTTGATGTTTTTATGATTTAACAATATGTATGTATTTAGTTATTGATGTATGATTTTATATATTCGTGGGAATATGCTCTATGTTTTTTGCAAATTAATGCATTGAGAGTGTTTGTCGGAATGTGCTTTGTTTATCATTTATGATTCTTATCTGTTTATCATTCATGAGAAGAAATTTATATATGCTTTTTAGGTGTATAGTGACCATTTGTAAATTTTTAGTTCTAAACCGGGTTGTGTTGCCCGTTTCAATGTGTATGTAGAATAGACAAAATATAAAGCACAAACTCTGTGAATAAAACTTAATTTCTCTGAGGGTTATCTATCAACATATTTGGGCTTATTTTAGTTACTGAAATTGAGCTTTGCTTATAAGTCTTTCTGATTTCTATTCTATCAATATCAATCCATCAATTGATTTATAATTTTGATTTGTTATTGTCTTAAGAAAACAAAGACAACTAAGAATGTGGAAAGCAGAGCTTCGATGGCGGTGATTAGTGTTGAGATACACATCATTGTTCTTCATCCAATTTAGTTCTCTACTTTACGAGCTTTCTTCCTCCAATGTGATTTGTAAGTTCCCAATTCTCTAGACACCATCTTTACGTTAGGTCATAAAGTTCGCTTTTGTTAGATGCTTAAGACCCTATGAAAGGTATGTGTTCATTTTTTTCTTTTTTGTCAAATCTACCGGTGGCTTTCTCGTATACTGCCTTAACATTTTATCATGCATATATATATTTTGAAATTGAATTTCAGCGCTATTTTTCTCTATCATGTAATGTGAAGTTCAATTAATGTAGTATCACTTTTGGATGACTATTTGGAGGGTTTGTAATCAATACAGCTGAGATGATTTGTTATCTACCAATACCATAATTATAACATGTTGTGCAAGTGTTATGGATCTATTGATGTTTTTGGTTTTCTATTATAGCTTCTTTTTTCATGTTGATGTTTCTGCCAATCATCCCTAATGTTTTTCATTGTTTTATGTCTATGTTGCAGGACCTTGAGCAAGTTATGTTCGCCACAAACCTTGTTGATAATTCGTTCATATTTGGTTTCCGATAAATGTATTATTTTTGCACTCGAGTTGTTCGATGAAATGCCTTAAAGTTGTTTGTTGGAACGTCTTCTGCATGTCTTTATGGTCTCTTTTGTTTCTTACTATTTTCTGTTGGTTTCACCTAAGCACATGTAACATTCTGAGTTTTTCCGATTGTCAAATTTTATCCGTATTGTGACCCAATTCGATGATTGATAATCAAATATATGGGTATTGATCGATTTTGATGTTTATTTACCTAATTTTATGTTATTGGATCCATTATCATGTTTATCGATCGATTTGATGTTCGATTTGCCTCTATTTCGAATTTTACGCGAACATGTCGCTGAATTACGTTCAACCGGGAATTTGATCAATCTGAGCATGTATGAACCTTGTGTGTAATACTAGATACACACACAAGTAAATACAAGTGAAGGTTGGTGTGAATTCAAGGTCTAGAACGAAAACGGTGAAAATTCGGTAAATCCCGCGCGAGTTCGATTTTAACCGGGAGATCACATTTTTGAGTTTCGTATATCAGTTTTATCATGTTTATGAGTCATATTATCACTTATAATGTCATGAGTCATCACACACTTGATCGGATCGTAAAACGTTGGTGAGTTGCTTAAAAGTGATAAAAATATATCAATGTTATACTTCCATTATTTCCAAATCGTTTCTATATACCAAAGTGTTTATTTGAGCTATAATCAACAAAAATATATCAATGTTACAATTCTTTCCTTCTAAAAGGAAATTTTATCCTCAAACTTTATACTTATTAGAGTATGAGCCCACGGGCCCATTAGGCGTCTAGGGTTTCCATTCTCTATATATTGTAACCAACTTGTTCAATAAGATTATCAAGTATTCAATTATTCTTACATGGTATCATAGCCTAAACGATCCAAACACTAGCCGTCACCATCGAGTTCAAACCCTAGACAGGCGGTGTGCCGCCGCCGCCGCCCTGTCCCGACTTTGTTAATTCAGTTTAGTTTCTTCGTCTACTTTTTTTTTGTTAACGTTTGAATAAAGCTTCATTTCAGTTTATGATTCCATTATCTCATATTTGAAATTCTTTTTTCGTTCGCATTCTATCTCAATTCTCTCTTTTTTTTCTTTTATTTGTTGGCTTGTTACCTACGAAGATAAGAGGATAAGTGGTGATGATCTCTATAATTTTAAAATTCTTATTTTGTTGGTTATGTCAGCAAAGAAAAAATTTTGAAATTCTTGAACTTTTCTCAGTATATGTGCCAGAGTTCCAGCTATGATGTTCAATTAACCAAAATTGATTCTCAATATGTGTTTAAAAAAATAATTTCGGAGATTTCAGCAAAGAAAACAATTGGAATTACTGTTTTTTTTTTCTTTTTTCTGCTATTTGGTTCTCGATTTGGTTTTCTCAATGAACCAGAGTCTATTATTATAAATCTTAACCGATCTAACGGTAAATCGGTTTCTCTCTTTTCTTTCCCCAATTTCTCTCTATTGAAGGTCGTTGTTTGACCACGGTCACCAGCTTTATTTCACCACCTCTTTTTATTTGATCTATGGATCTTATCACTCGATCTACGAATCAAGTGTCGTCGTTGACCACGGTCACCAACTTTTATTTTCTTTTTCTTTTTCGATTTACGGATCTCGTCTCTTGATATACGTATCCAAGAAACCACCGATTACTAGCATCACACTGCCTTTCGGACTACGTCCTAAACTATCTTATCGCACCGCTGCACCGAAGACTTTTGCAAGAGGACTACGGGATCCATGATATTGAACAATATAATTTGGCATATCCAAGAACACCATAGATTGTGTAACACCCCAAAATTTCATGATTTAAGTTATATATGTGTGCTATATGTGTTAAGTAAGTAAACCATATATTGATATAGTTTATGGGTTGGTAAATGGGAAAGGATAACGATTTGCAAATGCTATACGTGTTTATGTTATAGATACGTATGATACATGTGTTAGATAGCCAAACGTGATGCGTATGAAAAATGCATGTTTATCCGTTAACGGGTAATGAATTGATAAAAGGTAGGGTTATATGAATAATACACGTGTTGATTGATAAAATGAAATAAATACGTGTTTTGTAACAATGATAATTGATATATATGATATCAAATTGAAATACGTGTTTAGAAGTTGATATGATAGAAATAGATGATAATCGGAGGAAAATACATTTACGGGATTGTATTATGTTAGATATATGTGTAAGTATCTTTAATTCTAAGGCTATGTGTAATCATAAAGCCCCACCATGGGGCATTACGCGACACGTGTCGCTGACATGGCAAAGGGGGGTTATATTAATTTGGGTGTGTAGTCATAAAGCCCCTTACATGAAACTTGTCGCTCACATGACAAAGGGGGTTAAAAATCAACCAATAATTGAAGGCTAGTTTGACTTGTCAAAGGGGAAGAGGGCGCCATCTAGGTCACGTTCACGGACGAAAAAATGCAACATGGCGCCCCGGGGGGTGCCCAGGGGCGCCATATGGGGCGTTATATTGGGGGTGGAGGTCCTATCACGCCCGATTACACATAGCCTAATAAAGCAATAAAATGGTTGCCACATGTCTTATTTTTAAGGTGTCCACATAAGCATTGACACATGTCAAAACCACATTCAATTATCAATTTATTAAATTACCAATCAAGACTAATTTACCAGTTTTGTCCAAACTATATTTTTATTTCAAAAATATTTGGCAAACTTAATGTAGATTTGATAATTTGACTATTTCGAAGGAAACTAATCAATAAGTTTTTAAACATTTTAAATTTTCTTTAATGTATATCAATTAATGTTTTATAATGAATTACGTCATTTATAATTTGTAAATCTCTTAACCGTTTTTTTTGTTGTTGTATCTATCTAATAGTATGAAACTAAATTATTTAACCAGTGTAATACACGGGTTACTAACCTAGTATACATATATATATTCTAATAGCTTAAATGCATATGGAATATTCATTTGATGAACATAACATGGGAATACGTGTTCGAATAGTTAAGCATGTGAAAAATAAATAAGAACGTATCCTTACGTTAAACAGATTGTTAAAAGTGAATAAATACGTAACGTATACGAGTATTAAACATATTTATATTTATTATACACGTCCCAAGGTTTAGAAAGTATTAGAAATATATTCTAAGATGATTTGGAACATAAAATGATAAGTGTGTAAAAGTATGAGGGACTAAACCGCAAGTTAGTGAAAAGTATATATATAAATATAAAAATATATACATATACATATAAACTTTATCGAACGTATCCCGAGCCCTAAAAATATTTAGAATATGTCCCATAATATTTTGGTACATCAAATGATAAAAGAATAAAAGTTCAGGGGGGCTAAAGTGCATAAAATAGAAGTACAAGGGTTTTGAAATAAGATTATTTAATATAAAATAATCCGGAGGGTATGGAGACTTGATTTTTGGTATAATATCATGTTTACATATATAATAAGTATATATGTAGTTAAAATGTATAAATGATAAAGTATTTAAAATACCGAGTTAATCGGATATTTAGAAGTTCGTGCGGACCGGAAGGGTAAGCGCCTGTACACTGGGTTTCTGGCAAAGTAGGGGTGTCGATAAATCCCAACTAGGACC
>JBCNJP010013181.1:0-12704 GCA_039602395.1 Deinandra increscens subsp. villosa | reverse complement strand
ATAAAAAACGTACATGATAATACATAAAAAATGTACATGAAACAAAATATAATAAATCGTTTACGAGACCAATAACATGTCAAAAAGCACTCATCATACCATAAAATATTTTTTTATAAACAAGTCCGTTTCCGTTTAAACTTATACCGGGATGTTCCGAATTTAGTTTTTTTTATAGTTAGAATACAAAAGTTATATGAAAAAAATCATATTGGAGTCTAAATTAATAAAATAAAATTGCAATATGGGCAACAGATCGGATGGATTGTTTGTTTCTGAGCAACTCACACTCAACTCCTCCTCCTATTAGATTTCTAACGCCGACAAAGTCACGCACCCACTCATGCCAATGGGCGGGGGTGTTTCATGGCGTGAATGGCACTCACGCCACCACCCACACCACCATACCATATGGCCTTATGTCCAGTTTCTTTTTCTGATAACATAACAATAATAAAATAATTAAATATTAAATTTGTGCATATGTTTTTCAGGAAATACATATGTTTTCTACAAGTTGAACATATTGTTGGGATTTTTATACAAGTATTGCTTAATTTTTTTTATACAATACTGATATGAAAGACGGTGTTCTCATCAACCCGTTCTCATTAACCCGATCCATTTTCACTATACCCTGCTTTTTTCATCAACCACCCTTTAACAAAACTCTAATCAATTTATTATATATATATATATCACTAATATTATTAGAGTTATGTAGAATCGGGGTATCCCAGTCAACTGGTTTGAACAGGTCAAGGACGGGCTGACTACAACTTGTGAGAACGAATTACTTGGTTGAATCTTAGCTTGAGAACTTGGAATCTACAAAACTAACAGCGTTGTTAGGATCGCCTCAGGATAGAGTGTGTCCTACGTGTTGGGATTCAGACAGTGGTATACGGGTGTCCGGTGACGTTGAAAAAACAACTTGACCGTTAATTAAAACATTACCGACCGGGTTGTCAAAACGGATTAAACCGGTAATCCGTTTATGCAACGAAATAAAATACTTTTACTAATTAAGACGCGTAAACCGTTGGTGTCGAAATCGTGTCAACAGGATCACGATCACCAAAATCACACAAACACCATTTCGCGTTAAACCGATTAACGCGAAAACCATTAACGCTTACATTAATCGAGATTAAATATCTAAACTAAAACTGGAGTTTAGATATACCTGCGCGGTGTTCTAACAAACGTTAGAGACACCGAGGGTCAACAAGATGATGCTAGGGTTTCACAGAAAAAACCGATCCGACCGTTCGGATCTAATCGTTTTCGCGAATCGCAAAAAGCGTCTTGAACTAAATCGTTGTAAATAGCAACGATTCGGTTTATGGTGGCGACAAGCGAGCACCAACGAATCAAGACGACGGCGATGAGGGCTAGGGTTTTAGCCGGTGCGATTATAACGATTATGGCAACGGAGGCTCGCACTCACAAAATCGTGACGACGACGATTAAACGGTGAGTGGTGGAAAGTGTCGCGGTGAAACGGAGATACGCTAGGTCGCGACGGCGACCTAGGGTTTGGATGGCGGCGACGACGTCGACTTCAAGGGAGGCGACGGCGACGGTGAAGAATGGCGATGGTGATGATGACGTCTTCGATCAACACACGAGAGTCGCCTAATGATGTCTGGTCAATTGCCGGCGGCTAGGGTTCCAAAGAGGAAGAGCGACGACGTGGGTGATGGTGGCGTGAGAGAGAGATACGAGAGAGAGGGAGGGGACGACTCAAAATGAGGCGCAAAAGGGGAGCCCCAAACCCTAATCTCTGGTTGCTTATTTATAAGCAACTAAGTTTCGATTAGGCCCCCCGTCAATTTCTTTTACCAATAAACCACCACATCTTTACGATTAATTAATAAAACACTTTTATTAATACAAGATCGTAAATACGAGAAAACATAAACACAAATAATCTTTTATTTGTTTTTATTAACTTCACCGTAAATGTTTAATCGATAAATCGATACGTTCAATTCTCCGTTTATATTATCGCATGGATAATAATTCGTAATTAATTAAATGTTTATTAATCAAGAATAAACATAAATTAATTACTTATTTCCGTGAATTACCGGTTAACCAAGTAAGCGGATTTTTATCTCGTTGCCCTTAGTGTAACTATTTACGGGTCTAACCGGGTCGGGATCTTGGTGTTGTCGGGCCGGTCTTGACATCCATTATCTCGTGCTAAGTTCTTAACCAGTATTTTGGTTTTGCCCGTTTAAGTTGTTTCATTAGTTTTGGTGTTTCATATGAACAACAAAAAGTACTTAAGTGAATTTGAACGCGTGATAAAAACTCGTGCCCTTGGTATGCACACGGATTACTGTGTTATCATAATGGCATGTTAATTGATTATTTACAGAATCTAATTAACCTTCTTTGAATGTACCTTTACATGCATGGTTCAAACTTCACTTAAGGTGGCTACTTGTTTAGTGAGTATGCTCGAGTACTCATTATGTACATTTGTCATCATCAAGATAAGTTGAGATGATTAGGTTTTTTCAGCTTGTGTCATTTGTGTAACTCTTTACAGTGACACTCATGCAACATCCCTATGTTGGATAGTTCTCGTTTCATAACTAGTATGACACAACTTGTTTTAAGAAACTGAATATATATCTGAGGATGCCATTCTTGAGATGTTTTTCAATTGTGGGATGTTCTTGAAACTTAGAGAAAATTTGAGGCTTCATTAAAAGTTTAAATCAGTAAACTTAAATGAACATAGGATCAACACTCAATCCTTATCCCGATAAGGATTGGTGGTGATGCTCCCACTTGCTTTGTGTAGACGACACATTCATATAATCATTCCTATTTCAAGTCGTTAGGATATTTTGTTTTGCAAGAGAACTCTTAGCAAAGGTTCTTCGTTTACCAGAACGAAGTCATTTAGGTGGTGTTTGTTTTTTCTGAAAAAACTCTTATGTCCTCTTCTGTCTGCGCCGCGCAGACCACACGCAGACATTTAGGTCTGCAGACTGTTTGTTTTTTCGAAGACATTTCATTAAAACATGTCTGTGCAGACTCTTCTTGATGCAGATGTGGTCCAGCCACTTCTAACATCTTTAAGATCTTCTAACATTCTTTTAAAACTGTTTTTTCATAAAAAAAACATTTTTGAACACTTTTTTTATAAAAACATTTCTAAACGGTTTTTTTAAAGTTTTTTTTTTATAAAAAAATGTTTTTTTAAATCTTTTATTAAGAAGTTTTAAATTTTTTTTAATATTTTAAACAGCTTTTAAAAAACTTATTTATCCAAACTAAAAAAAATGCCTTTTAAAAAGTAAAAACAAAACGTTTTAAACAGTTTTATTTAATAACGTTTCTAATTTTTTTTATAAATAAACCTTTGTAAAGCGTTTTTTAGTTTAAAAGAAAAACATTTTTTTAAATTTTTTTTAAAACATTTTTTATAAAGTTTTGTTTTTAAAAACGTTTTTGATAATTATTTTAAAAAAAGAATACTTTAAACAGTTTTTAAAAACTTTTGTATACAATTAAAAAAAACTCTTTTTGGTAAAACGTTTTTTTGGTAAAACGTTTTTTTGGTAAAACGTTTTTAGACAAATATATAAAAAAACGTTTTTAGACAAATATATAAAAAAACGTTTTTAAAACGTTTTTAGACAAATATATAAAAAAACGTTTTTGTATACAATTTTCTTTAAGTTTTTTTGGTAAAACGTTTTTAGACAAATATATAAAAAAACGTTTTTAAACAAAAATTTTAAGAAAAAACTTTTTAAATTGTCAAAAAAATGTTTTTAAGAAGTTTTTATAAGACATTTTTGTAATTTTATTTAAAAGAAAAGTGTTTTAGCAGTCTGCAGAAGTTAAAAAACAAACACTCTTCTTATTACAGACTGCAGAGGTTTAGTCCACGTCTTCTTCTACGAATGTCAGCAGATGTGATCCGTAGACTGCAGACATTTTACCTCTTAAAAAACAAACAGCACCTTAGTTTCATAAACACAGTTATGAATCTAAATTGATTAATATCCAGTTGTCATGTCACATACATGAGATAGCAAGATGAAATCAAACTACTAGAGTTTGATGGTATGCTAGATACAATCATCTTTGCGTTTGAAAGGTGTTGCGTGCAAGACGCCCTGATGATTATTCTATCAGAGTATCGAGTCTGATTTGGGATTGTGAATTCAATCCAATGACCAACCAATAATGGAAGATTTTATACAAGTAAAATCCTCATTGAGTTCCATTTGGAATTATCAGTCATTTAGAATGCTAACATGTTTTCATTTTAGCAACAACCACTTGTTGTGAAAAGATGTTTGTCTAGTGAGTCTTGAATAATTACAAGAGTCACAGTGCACCGTCCGGTAATTCCTATAGAAACCAAGTTTCTTTAATAAGGAATTCAGATGTCCATACATCAGAAAAATGGACGTGCATAACTCAAACTTGGTCTCCCGCAAGATTCTTCTTGGAACCAATTTGAGTCGCAAGTGATCGGTGAGGAAGTGATTCGTGGGTATAAGGTGTGAATGGCGGTCATTGGCATGTCATAAGTCATGTGTTTATTGGCTTTCAAACTTGAAACCAGATCCTCATAATGTAAGCAGCAGGTGCTTAGCAGGATTTTAACACATATGAGTACAAGCTAGTTGTAGTCTTCGACTTTCAAGGTGTTGAACGTATATATCTATTCATGACCACCATGGTCATATGTACACACAGCTTAGTGCATCCTTATAACATAATCATTCAGGTGATTGTGTTACATAAGTAGCGCTGATGACTTGAACTTTTACTAACAAGCGTTTGATCTCATCAAAGGTCCTATTGTTTGTTTTAATGAAATCAGGCAAGTGATTTCAGAAAAGTTCAATTTTGATTTTAATGAATTTTCAAGCTACGCAATTCAAAACCATAAGGTTCTGTGAATCAAGGTAGGTTGATTATTCCTGTTGTAACAAGTACAATGAGAATAAGAGACGTCATGGCCTTAATGGATTTAGAAAGAACAAACATTCCTCTTTTGCATTTAGGCTAGTCTCATGATCACTAAATCAATATCACCAGGCTTAGCGTCATGTTATATGTGTTTGAATCTAATCTACCAACCAAGTGAAACATTTTCAAGTGTAGAAAAATCCATGCATATCAACAAAGTTTAAACTGGAAACTTTAGTGCATGTTTGAGATTCAAACAAAAGCAAAATTGTATCATCCTGGACCCCGCCAGGGAAAAACAAACAATTTGTTTAAAGATACCACCAAGAATCAAAACCGACATGATCTTTATTCAAAGTTTGCAATCATGCAAAGATGTCATGTCTTCTTGGTTGTCTTGCTTTCTACGACTTCACGTTCCTACAAAATGTAAAGTATGTCAAACATATATTTTGAAGGATCAAGTGAAGTGGTTTATAACATGAGGTAGATATATACCTCCGGAAGTGCCTGCATCGGCCTTCTTCCCTTTCACCTTGGCAAGATATTCTGGGCAGTTTCTCCTCCAGTGCCCCATCTTTTGGCATTCGAAGCACTGGCGCTCGTCTTGTGGCGGTGCCTTTAAAGCCCTTGACTTGCCCTTTCCGGTGCTACCAGACCCTCTAGCAGCAGCGCCCTTGCCTTTCTTCCTTTGCCCAGGCTTCCTCTTAACCTCAGGTTTCTTGACACCTCCGGATCGGATGGCGAGCACATCATTCGACTTGGCTTTGCTGTTGTTACCGTTGAGAAAATTAATCTCAGCAGTCTTCAACATACCGTGAAGCTCGGTCACTGTCTTAACCAGGCTGTTCATATTAAAATTGATCCGGAAAGGAGTGAACGCACTGGAAAGAGAGTGGAGGATCAAATCCGTCGCCATTTCCTGAGAAATGACGTAGTCGAGCTTCGCAAGTCGGTCGATGTAGCCCTTCATCTTAAGGACATGGGCGCTGACAGGGCTACCTTCAGCCATTCGACAGGTGATGAGCCTGACAACGGTTTCGTAGCGTTCCTGCCGGGCCTGGGTTTCAAACATGCCCTTAAGTTCCCCGATCATCTGAAACGCCGTCCTGTCAACCATGCTCTTCTGAATTTCAGTAGACATGGTCGCCAGCATGAGGCACGTAACTGAGTTGGCATCCTTTCTCAGTGCCTCATGTGCAGCGCGAGCAGCCGCAGTGTTATTTGCGGGTGCTTCGGGCACCTCGGCCTCCAACACATGTTGTTTGTTGGCCATTTGCAGGACAATTTTCAGATTTCGATGCCAGTCGAGGAAGTTGGTGTCATCAAGTTTCTCCTTCTCAAGGAGAGACTTGAGCTGGAAAACCTCGTTGTTGGCAGGTGGATTAGCCATCTGAAACAACAGGCAATCGGTTTAGTGTTTCGATGTAATATTCGTATTAAAAAACGGCAAGCAAATTTTGAATAGGAATATGGGAACCCAATTAGTAGTCGACCCACAAAGGCAGCGTTAAGTGCAATCACCGGTCACTAAGTAATCGGATGGACAACCGATTGTCTCTTGTGAAAACCAGTCACAACTCCCGTTTATGAGGCTTTCGCGAAGTAATTCGCGAAATACGTTTAGCGTCATCCATGCCAATTTTGTCTACGAATGACCAGATGTACGGTGTTGAAATACTCCAATACACAAGGTACTCGTAAAGAAAATGATAGATGTCCTCAGTGGTCAGTGTGCATGCACGGTGTTGAAATACTCCAATGCACACACCTTGGAAGATACCCTGAACACCAAGTGCGGTGTTGAAATACTCCAACACTGATGCATCGGTAAATATGTTCCAAGTTAGACTTGACTAGGATGGCATAATCTATCCGTTTTGCGGCTTACCAGATAGGATTAATTAGTCAGTTTTTAATTAATTAAAAGTTTGACTAAGCCTATACGAGAACCCTATCTCACTCGGGACAGTCAATTCAATAACCTCCTTATTAAAGACTACGCGTCGCGAGACAATAACCAATTATTAAAAGTTCGATATTTAAATATCGAAAAATTCGAGTTTATAGTCGAATAAAATCGGTTATGAAATTTCGAGTCTTAGTAAATATTAGGACTCGAACCAATTGATTGTAAAACAGTTTTAACCGTTTAAAACTTAGTTTGGAGTTTTAGTTGGCGCGTTAAACGATTTAAGACAAGCAACCAAAACGCACATGCAAACAAACACATATTCGGCTTGAGAGGTTTCGACATTGTCAGAGCCTAATGACAATGTCGAAGAAGGTCTGGGACAAAAGTAAAATCAACCACAAGGATGAGTATGGAATGGTCATCCGGTCGACTCTAACGCTCCCACTAGCTTCATAAGCTCTCCTTGATGGATTGGAATTCGTCGGTCTTCCGGTTGTGGATACTCGCCATACTGGGAAGTGTCTTTAGACAAGAACACTTGCCATGACGGGGTAGTCGCATCAATGCTCGTCACGTTCGTCTAGGGCGAAGGTGAGCATTTACGAGAAAAATAGAATAAAAACCTAATCTATTTAAGATACAACTTTTGAACCCATAAACAAGTGGGCCAATCCAAAACCAAAATACTAGTGGGCCAAAAATGGGCCAAACCAAGACACGACAAGCAATCATAACCAAAATATGGGTCTAGCCGAATACGCGCGTTTAAACAATCAATTAACGAATTGAAAATGTTTGGTGGAATTAAATCGACCAAACATGTGGAAAAAGCAATTCGTTTAACTTTCGCGACTTTCGGGTTTTAACCCCAGTTCGCGAAATCCACCGGTTTAAAACCGACCGGTTAGGGTTTGCGTGTGGTGATCTAGGCTCTGATACCACTGTTGGGTTTCGGACAGTGGTATACGGGTGCCCGGTGACGTTAAAAAAAACTTGATCGTTAATTAAAACATTACCGACCGGGTTTAGTAAATTAAGAGTTAAAACGGATTAAACCGGTAATCCGTTTACGCAGCGGAATAAAATACTTTTACTAATTAAGACGCGTAAACCGTTGGTGTCGAAATCGTGTCAACAGGATCACGATCACCAAATATCACACAAACACCATTTCGCGTTAAACCGGTTAACGCGAAAACCACTAACGATTACATTAATCGAGATTAAATATCTAAACTAAAACCGGAGTTTAGATATACCTTCGCGGTGTTCTAACAAACGTTAGAGACACCGAGGGTCAACAAGATGATGCTAGGGTTTCACGGAAAAACCGATCCGACCGTTCGGATCTAATCGTTTTCGCGAATCGCAAAAAGCGTCTTGAACTAAATCGTTGTAAATAGCAACGATTCGGTTTATGGTGGCGACAAGCGAGCACCAACGAATCAAGACGACGGCGACGACTAGGGTTTTAGCCGGTGCGATTATAACGATTATGGCAACGGAGGCTCGCACTCATAAAATCGTGACGACGACGATTAAACGGTGAGTGGTGGAAAGCGTCGCGGTGAAATGGAGATACGCTAGGTCGCGACGGCGACCTAGGGTTTGGATGGCGACGGCCCTAGGAGGAGGGGCGGCGGCGACGGCGGCGACTTCAAGGGAGGCGGTGGCGGCGGCGGTGAAGAATGGCGATGGTGATGATGACGTCTTCGATCCACACACGAGAGTCGCCTAATGATGTCTCGTCATTTGCTGTCGGCTAGGGTTCCAAAGAGGAAGAGCGACGGCGATGGTGATGGTGGCGTGAGAGAGAGAGACGAGAGAGAAGGAGGGGACGACTCAAAATGAGGCGCAAAAGGGGAGCCCCAAACCCTAATCTCTAGTTGCTTATTTATAAGCAACTAAGTTCCGATTAGGCCCCTCGTCAATTTCTTTTACCAATAAACCACCACATCTTTACGATTAATTAATAAAACACTTTTATTAATACAAGATCGTAAATACGAGAAAACATAAACACAAATAATCTTTTATTTGTTTTTATTAACTTCACCGTAAACGTTTAATCGATAAATCGATACGTTCAATTCTCCGTTTATATTATCACACGGATAATAATTCGTAATTAATTAAATGTTTATTAATCAAGAATAAACATAAATTAATTACTTATTTCCGTGAATTACCGGTTAACCAAGTAAGCGGATTTTTATCTCGTTGCCCTTAGTGTAACTCTTTACGGGTCTAACCGGGTCGGGTTCTTGGTGTTGTCGGGTCTGGACATCCATTGTCCAACAATCTCCCACTTGGACAGAGTCCGACAACATTTGAAGAAACAGTCAGAGGTGCTCTAGCTACACATGGCTGTCCCAACCAGTTGTAACACTTCAAGTCAGTAACCAAGGTATATCTACAAACTCGCGTTGTAGTTTAGACTTATGGTAATTCAAAGTCATTAGTTCCCTTCCGTATAAGACATTAATTGAACGAGAGACATGGATTTATTCATTCTCTTTAATGTTCATTCTATTTCTCGTGTCGTAGTTCGAAGTGATCCAAAACAAACAAACGTAGTTCGAATTGAACGATAGACATGATAGAATGAGATTATAGTTATCGTAAAAGATAGGGAAAAAGTGTTCCTGAAAACCTTAAAAATAATATGTTGTTCAATATATATGTTAGTTAATGACACTACGTCAAAAAGTGGCTTTAGCCACTGTTTTTTCGAAAACGCCTAGCCACGGTTTAAAAAAAAACGTGGCTAAAGGTAAGAAACACTAGTTTTAGCCACACATATTTTGTACGCGTGGCCAAATATATAGCCTTTGGACCCTTTAGCCACGTATTTTTTTTGTTTATGTGTCACCAACAATCAGGTGCGGTGGCTTTAGCCACTGTTTTACAAAAACATGTGGCACTTATTTGTTACACTTAAAAAAGAGTGGCGAAATGCACCAAACGACCATGGAATTTTTATGATTTTTTATTCGTGTGACCAAAAAGGAATGTATGGTCACGCTTAAATAATGTTGTGTGACGGAAGAGTAGATTTTATTAGTTAGTAAATTAAAAAAACAAAACTATTAAGTATATATTATGTGGCTAAATGTGAGCAATGGTCACTGTTTTTACTTAGTTATGTAGCTAAAAGCTAGTACATATGGCCATTGTTATTAGGTTGTGTGACTAAATAGTAGATGACGAATGGTCATGGTATGAAATTATATGCGTGGCGAAAGGTAATGTTCCGGAAGGTTATAAACATTCATCCGGAATGAATGTTCTTTCGGAAATATACATGAATCTTAATTTTTCCGTTGCAAATAGATTTTTTTTAATTATAAATCATCCTGAAGAACTCTAGTTCATCCGGTTCTATTCTTCTTCTTCTCAAATGAATAACTAAAATTGATCATGTTTAATTATAAATCATCTCAGTCCGCCAAGGCAGTCAAACAGTTGTCTAAAAATGTCATCCGGTTATGTTCATATGCTCTCAATCCAGATGAACTCTTCTTCCTGAGGAATTCTAGTTCATCCTGGTTTTGTTATTGTTCCAATTTACTGAAGAAGTAAAATCTATTCAGTGTATTAATCATGTCATCCACTATTAAACAATCAAAAAATTATAAAATTGTAGCAAACAAGGCTTAAACCTAAGTCAGTCAAAAGAAAGGAACACACAACAAGATTAAGAAGAACCATTGAGACAGAAGTGTTAATTGGTTATATTTTAACCAGAACTTATTTAATTACTCTCATCACATAAAAAATAATTGATCAACAAAATTTGCGTTGCTAAAGGTAATAAATAGACACAGTAAAAACAAGATTTGCGTGGTAAAGGTAAAAAAATATACACGGTTATCGTGGCCTGACCTTTCCACTTCTGGCCACCATAGCTGGTAGCGTGGCCTGACTGCCTTTAAATTTCCACTTTCTTGTCACCAAAATCTTCTGTACGAACGTATTTCCTGATCATCAAGAAAAAAAACTTCGATCGATCAATGGATGCCTTTGGTAAACAATGGAGGATTAGGGGTGTTAATGAACCAGCGTCCTACTACGGAAAGACTCCCCCTAAGTGTATTTTCACTCAACAATGGCTGCAGGTTTTTATTTTTAGGGTTTTATGTTTTTTAATTACTTACTCTCTATTCTGCATCTGAGTTTTTTACAGGTGGTCGGAGGTTCACCCTCAAGATACATCACTGTGGCGATTTCCACTGGAATGTCACCAGCCAGGATGTGTGGAAGGGAAAGGTGGATTATGTCGACTATGTCGACATTTGCACATTTGATTGTCATGATCTGAATCAAATGGTGCAATACCTAAACCACACATCGATTGACTATTCCCTCATTTACTGGAGGATCCCACCTCTGTCCATCACAAATGGGCTTGACTACGCTGATTTCATCACTGACGAAGTTGTAGGGGATATGAAACTTTATCTCCAGGGACCAAAGGGGGAGAGAGAGCTGGATGTGTATTTAATCCGAACGACAATTGTTAGAAGTCTCTTCCCATGTATCTTCGGGCTTTTCGTCCCATACTCCCATTCTAATCACTTGTTTTTAATTTCTTTCAATTCTTAGTTGTAATCACTTCCATGAAATCAATAGAGATATAGTTTCATTGAGTGATTCTCTTGTTGTGATTATATCAAATCATTCACCGAACAATAAATCAATACATCAAAAGGATTACAACTTCCATTCATACATTCCTCGTGCTTGCAAATTTACACATCCTTATCAGTTTTGTAGTCTGTTCTTGTATGAATGAATCTAGGGTGTTTGGATGTAAGATTTCAAAGAGATTACGCAGTCAATATAACCAATTGGTAATTCTACATTAATCTTAATAAACTGTTTTATAACACCATCCAATGTTGATGATATTGACCCTAAATGATTCAGAACCATAATCAAAATTAGAAAAAATGAAGTCGAATTTTGAAACAATCAACAAAAAAAACAAACCATGAAATTTGTGAGGGCAGATTTTCCAGCATTAGGAGCACCAATGATCCCAACTGATAAAGACAGTTGATCCTCCATCTTCACCACCTCACTATCCTCCTCTTCCTCATCCTCATCATCAGTTGCCGCCACAGCAGCTTCAAGCAAAGCCCTAGAAAGAATCTCACTACGACGCCGTTTCTCTTCCTGCTCCACCATCCTCTCACTCTTACTTTTCTTCTTGCCATTCTTATCTTTCACCGCCTGCTGTTGTTGATCTTCTCCGAATATAGTTTTATTAGCTTTCCACCGATACTTTTCGTCCCAGGTAGCTTCTCTATCCGCGACACGTGTTTCGACTGTATTAGTTTCTGGTAATTCGTAATGACTGCTGTCGAATCCGAATCCATTTCCGCCGGTGGTGGTGTGAGTTTCTTCGGTTTCTGATAGTGACTTCTCTTCTAGGGTTTGGGATGCGTAGAATCGAGAGAGGAAATTGGGGTTGATGTAGGGTTTTTGTAGGGTTTTTGAAGAGTGGTTAAGTGTTTGAAGAAGCCTTACAGCTTTCATGGTGAGGTATGCGGTCAATCAATTAGAAGAATGTGGTACGAAGACGATCAAACATCAAACGAAATCTGAGACTGAATCCAGTGGAAGAGAAGAGGGGCGATGAGGAAGAAGGGTTCTGTAATATAGTTTGAGGGTTTAAGATTGCTGAAAAGGGTGAATTAGGATTTAGGTGGGCAAGAAATGTCTTGTGCTTTTGAAAATTATAAATATCCCCCAAATTGAGATGATTTTTTTTTTAGGAATGAAAATTATAAATATCCTTCAAATTGAGATGATTCCTTTGGTAGGAAATCAATGA
>JBCNJP010013180.1:0-12706 GCA_039602395.1 Deinandra increscens subsp. villosa | reverse complement strand
GAACATACCGCACTGAACTGCATTTCAATTTCAATAAATCGAAGCACATAAGTCAAGCTGATTGCTGGTATAATTTGTCCAACTTAAACTCAGGCAGAATCATACTCATAACATCTGGATATGTTAAGGTATTGATTAGATTTGCATTGACCAATGTATCCCACCACTATCAGATATAATCAGGCATATTCAGTGTTTCTTTTCCTTTTTGTGTGACAGCACTTGTGATTTTTCACAATGCATAATATTTTCATGATATCGTCAACTGTGTTCCATGCAAAAAGAAATAAGAACGTTAAATCGTCTACCTTAAGGTCGATCTTTCGATACGCAGATAAGGCCTCAGATTTAACAAAATAAGAAAATAAAACAAGTTGAAATTGTATAACCCAACAACAATCAGGTCGGTACTCCCGTACACGCAGAGAAAGTCCGATGAGTTATACAAAACACCAAAGAAAATAAAGCAGAACGTCAAACGAACAACGATCAGGTCAATCTTTCGATACGTAGAGAAAGTCCGATCGTTTAACAAAATAAAGAAAATCAAACAAGTTTAAATCTTTGCAAAATGAACACATGTATACACAGTGACTTCTCATTTTGAATTTCACATTTATTTTTCCTTTTGTGTCATGAAATATGCATCAAGATGTTATCCACATGGTCAAGCATTAGAATTTAGTGAATATCACATCTGAATACTTTCTGATTTGCCGAGCCTACCAAGCATATCAAACAATGATCTTATGGCCCTTTCATCTACTCTATCCATGAGTCAGATACGTAAGCCAATGTACCATCATTTCCCAATGATCAATTTCTCACAATTTTATATATTTAGCATGTATTCACCTTCCTTCATTATATATTTGGCATGTATTCACTTTCTCCCCATAACATGCAATTTCTCAATTACTCCCCCTTACATACCATTCTCCCCCTTAAAATGAAAACTCTATTTTTGGATTTTCATTTTACACAAAAACAGGACTCTATTTTTGGGTTTTGTTTTGAGAAAATTTAGAAAGAAAGAAAAGTGATCAATCAACACGGCCAGAAAATTTGCAGGTTAGAAAGATTTATCATGAAATTTAACTTAAGCAGAATACTCCTCCATCAACAACTTTGCAATCGTCAATAGGTCTACTAGAAGTACCTGCACACTGGTCAAACTAATTAGTCCAAAAATGACCCGAAGCAAATCGCCTCTGGTCGACCAGTGTCCTTGTTTTGCTTAGAAACCACCTTAGGTTTCCATTGTTGTTGTTTTGGTAATTCAGTTTTTGATGAACCAATCACAGGTGACTGTGATGAAGAACCTACACTTTGATCCTTTGAAAACATTGGTGCAAAGCGTTTTTATTTATGGAAGAATGTAGGCTCAACTTCATCAAAAACTCTGCCTTGTTCATCAAAGAACTTTCGTGTGGCAGGTTTACCAAAAACTGATTTCTTGTGAAATCTTTGGGGTGAAACAGCAGGTGATGGACAGTCTTTTGCCATATGCCCTGGGCGACGGCAAATATAACAGATTCTTGTCGTTTTGTCCCATCTTTGATGTACCTGTGAAGAACACACATGAATATCTCAAACATGATCAGAATGAGAATCATATACCTGATGTCTATGATCATGTACCCATTTGGATGTACGGCTTTGAGATTGAGAACTTTCAGAAGAAATGGTAGTTTTCACAAAGACCTCAGCAATTTTCCGAGCATCAACGCAATGAAGAGGAAATTCTTTGTCAGAAAATAACTGATCCGAACCCTTTAGTTTGTAAAACCGCTCGGGTTGAATTTTATCAGCTTGAAAAACTTCCTTCTTCACTTGTTTCATCTTTAATTTCTTCAAATCTGGACATTCTTTTGATCATAAAAAATCCTTTCATCAAACTCCGATTGAGACGGAAGCTTGTCACTAGAAGTAGCCGACTTCTCATTATCAGCAGACGGTGATCCAGATACAAACTTTGGTGCAAGAGAAACTTCTGATTTCTTTTCCTTCTTCTTTTTATTCTTCCTGTTCTTGTTCTTCGACACAACTTTATCATCCTCAGCGGTAGATGATGAAATCTTTGAATAATCAAATTCGTCAAATTTTTCCTTCACTTCCTTGACAGCTTCTTTGATATGAGCAGGGGGTGAAGCAGTCTTATCAAACATCTTCTCAAAATTTTCATCATTAGATAAAAAGCTTGTGAAGACTTGAGAATTTGAGACATTATTAAGCAATCGATTAGCATCAAGAACTTGAACCTTCAAATAAGAAATTTTCTGTTGAGCCTCAGCAAATTCTTTTTCTTTAGCAATCAATCGCTTTGCAACCTTGTGAGTTTCAAATTTTTGCAAACGCAGATTATCAAGTCCCTCATGTAATTCCTTCTTCAATTTATCCTCGTTGCGCTTTTGAATCTCCAAATTTGCGGCTTGAACTTTATTGACACGAACTAACTCCCGCTTCTCATCCAACAACTTTCCCATGTCAACTTGATATGCTTCAATCTTAGCAGTTGACTCTTCAACATTCTTTGTAAGCAGATCAAGTTTGACCTTTGATTTATCAAACAAATTCTGAAAATCAGCAGCTGTATCTTCAGCTTCATCCTTCCATTTCTTGACATCTTTTACCAACTCATCCCGTTCTTCACAAATCTTAGCCTTTGAAATTTCAACATTCTTCTTATCTTGCTTCAAAACTTCCAAAACCTCATTCAATGTTTGGATTTCCATGGTCAAATACTCATTCTTTAATGTCAACTCCTTGTCATGATCTTTAGAAATCTTCAACTCTGAATTAATCACATCAAATGCCTCAGATAGTTGTTGAACTTTATTCATCAATAAAGCATTTTCTTTCATCAGACTCTCCAAGTTTTCAGCAGATTCATAAGAACTTGGAATTGAACTAGTATCGGAACTAGTTTCTGAACAAAAATCTTCTTGTTGATCATGAGTAACTATCAAAGCAGATGAATCATACCTAAACTGTTTATCCCAATCATATACACCATCATTTTGAGCCATCAAAGTTGTGGTCTTGCTTGTGTTACTAGTAGATAGTTGAGTAAAACCAGGCTTTGGTGATAGAGGAACACCAGACTTATTTGCATGTGCCTGATGACAATCTTTAGCAAAATGTCCAAGTTGTGAACATTTGTAACACTTTAATTTGGACTTGTCAAAACCCAATTTATCACCAGAAATATTCCTTCCATGCTTCTTAAAGAATCTTTTAGATCTTTGACACAACATAGCATATTGCCAAGATACATCCAATTCAGTTAGTTGATCATCATCAAGAGCATCAAGATCCTCACTAGTTAACTTTGCATCAGCAACATTTTTGAGAATCAAACCAAAAGATGATGAAATCAATGCTGAAATCATTTTGGCACAATCATCTTTTGATTCAGCTGAAAAAGCAATTTGACTTGAAAAATTTGGAATTGTGAAATTGCAACCCCTTGAAGAATTATTATCATAATTTCCTGAAACTCCGGCTATAAAAGCAACACTTGGTGCAGTATTCTGATTTGGTTTAGACTTTGCACTCATGCTAGAACTATTCTCACCATGATACAATTCAGGATTCTGCAAAGTAGCAGTTGATTTCTTTAAGTTTAACATTTCCATTTCACGGGCATGAAGTTTTCCAGTAAGCTCGTGAAATGTCATGGTAGAATAATCCTTGTCATGAGTGAGCAATAAAATATAATTCTCCCACTTTTCAGGTAATGCTTCCATGATCTTTTCCTTTAAATCCGCATCAGATTTTTCAATTCCAACAACCTTCAATTCACTAATCAAATGTGAAAATCTTGAAACTAGAGCAGTAATGTTTTCATTGTCATAATTCTAAAAATTATCAAATTCTTTGTTCAAGACTTTCTTTCGACTCTTCTTATAATCAGCATTTCCTACACATCTTGCGGATAAAGCATCCCACAATTGTTTAGATTTCTTGCAAGTGCTAAATTGATGAAGCAATTCAGTAGGTAAAGCCATAGTAAGATAACCATAAACTTTCTTTTCAAGCTCATAACTTTTTCTTTCGTCAGCATCGAAGTCTTGAATTTCTTTAAGATCTCCATCTCCCATTGGTCGTTCATACAACTTTCGAATTGGAATCCATAGATCAATGTCATTTGTGCTAATATAAGCAGAAAATCGTTTCTTCCAATTTTGATAATCTTCCAGCTTCAATAATTTGGGAACTTTCTGACTTGTTCCAATTTCATTATCAAAATTCAGCATGGTTTGCATGGCACTTTGCATTGCAGCAAACGCGTGAAATTCCGACATCGTTCGAAAAATTAAGATTATGTCGGCCGAACTCTCTCCAAACTTATAACTAAGCTCCAAACTCTGTCCGAACTTAAATCCAAACTCCGAACGTTGTCTGAACTTGCTCCGAGTCAAAATCAACAGACCGAACTTCTAAAAGACTCTGATCTAGCGCCGAACCTCAAATCACTCCGAACCTTGACCGAAACAGCTCCGAACCTTGACCGAATATCGACCGAACTTCAAGTTCAGATAAGTTACTCCGAACCTGATCAGACAACTCCGAACTTCGAACTCATTTTTCCAAAATGCGCGAAAATGGACGGATTTTGACAAAACTCGATATTGTGACTCAGAAAAACTGATAGAAAATGACTTAGGAACAATTTTGACACCAAACACTCGATAGAATTGATGAACACGAAAACAAACTCGAGAAACACGAAAAACGCTTCAAAAAATCCAAATATAGCAACCACAGATCAGTAGAGTGAACCTGAAAGCTCTGATACCACTTGAAAATGCGTGAGCATCGGATCGTCTACTCGATCTAGCTAATCGGATATTGAAATGTAATTAACCGATTGTTTTATTGATCAATATGAACAATTACAATCAGTGAAACACTCAGAAACACAACACAGAGAAATACATTGAAAACACACACTTAAGAAATCTCACACGCTCACCACTCACAATTACAAAGACCAATCACCTGTATATACCCGCTGGTCCGAGCTTCGGCCGAACCTCAGGTTCGGCCAGTCCGAACTTCAGGTTCGGACCTAGTTCGGCCAGACCTAGTTTGACATGATCTTATACTTTGTTTGATACTTCACACGACGCACATATCAGGTATCAACACAAGTTCGTTCATTTTTCTGTAATGGATGTGCCCCATGCGATGATGCCATAGAATGGAATCTCTCTCGGATGCTTTAGACAAGAAACATTGACCCGCAACCGTTGCTTTTACTGAATTCATATCGAGCATATACAATTTTGAAAATCGCGGTGCTCGCATTACCACATACTCATCTGGAATTTTAAATTCAGGTTTCAAAATCAAACATTCACTCCCCGTGAAAGCAGTTGTGAATTGCTTATCACAAATCTGGGAGACGCTCAGAAGATTGTACTCCAATTCTTGAACATACTCAACCTTCTCGGATGTAACAGCACCATCTGAAAGTTTATCAATTCTGGTAACATGACCTCCTTTGTTTCCAGCAAATGTTACTTTACCTCCGTCAAAGTATTTCACATCATGCAACAAAGAAATATCGCCGGTCATGTGCCGAGATGCTCCGCTATCAACAACCCAAATGTTATTCATCAGTTATCGCGAAGATCCCTGCATAAATTACAACAGAAGATTAGTTCCGGGACGTACCCAAGCTTGAAGCTTTGGGTCGACCGTCATCTTCAACAAAGTTATTACCAGCCATGGACGAACCCTTAGGTTTCTGTCCATCAGTTGAGGAACCTGTGGAGCTTGTAGCAGAATTTTTCAAAATTGATTTAGTCTTTGAAAATTCACTTTCTGATTTCTTTTCATTTTTATGAAAATCTGACGATTTATTATTAAAATGAACTCTGCCTTGCTCATCCACAAATCTGACTTTCTTCTTTGTATCAGTCTGATAACCTTCAGACATATCATCAGATTTCTCTGCGTCAGATTTGCCGGATTTTGGTTTCTTCAACGGACAAGTCCGATATGTATGACCACGAGCTTTGCACTTAAAACATTTTCTTTTATCCATTACGACTTTTTCGCTTGTGTCATCATCCTTTTCGGACTCAACAACCCGTTTTTGGGTCTTGGGTTTCAAACCCTTTCGATTAGGCACATAACGATTTCCAAACTCATCATTATGTCCTGACTCATATCCTGACACGTTTCCTGAAAAATCATCACAATACCCAACATGACCTCTAACATAAGAATTTTCAGAAAAACGATGATCCCTGTAATTCTGAAATCTATTTCTTTGTCCACCAAACCTTGAATCAAATTCATTCTGACCTCCATAATCAACCCATTTTGGACCCCTCCCAAACACAGGTTGATTCGGTCCACACCCAAATTCATCATAAAATCCTTCGTCATTGTAAAATTGAGACTTTTTTGAAAAACGGACTCGATTTTCTGAAATTTGGTTGTCTTTGATCATAAAAACCTCTTGGTGGTGTTTGAACGGTTGATTTCAATGATTTCTTATTTAAAGACTTTTCAACAGAAGTTTTCAATCTGTTAACCATCTCCGAATCAGATTCAGAATGAAATGTGTCCATTACATTAACATTGCTATTACCCCCCTTAATGTGCACATTTCTCATTTTGGGATCATAAGCAGGATCATATTTGCACGCAAAAATTTGATCGATTAAATTCGGATTGACCATATCCAAAGGAAACTCCTTGTCACTATAAATCCGATTAGATCCTTTTAATCGATAGGTCACACATTGTTCAGAATTGTTAAAATTGGTTTTCAAAGTAGGATTGCTAGCCTTGGCTTTTGCAGGTTTTGAATCTTTAGAAGAAGACCCTTTTTCAAAAGATTTTGAATTTGCCAAAGGCTCAAATCCGACTCCACCATATTTAACTTTCTTACCTTCAACAGATTTGCTCCGAGCAATTTGTTTTTGTTTGAACACACTCAGTTTTGTAAGCTCAGATTTAATTGTGGAAAAATCATGTTTTGAAATTAAATCTTTGTGATCTGGCTTAGAAACTTTGGGCTGAGTGGTTGACGAACATTCAACATCAGTTTCAGACACTAAGTCATCAACCTTGTCAAAATCTGAAACATCATAGAAAAGTTCATCAACTGTCGAATCCAAAATAGATTTGTCAGTTGAAGTTTTGACAGATTTGATTTGTTCAGCATGTGAAGGAACAGCCAACTTCTCTTCAGATGAAGGAACAATTGTAATATTCACAGGGGGTGGGACTTGACTCAACTTACCAAAAACATCTTCCTTTTCAGTTTTATAAAGAAAATTTGTAAAAGAAGATGAAACTTGAACAGAATCCAATTTTTGTTTTAATTCAAAAACTTCTATTTTTAGATCTGCAACATGTTTCTGACTGGCAGCCAAATCCTTTTGTACAGACACAAGCAGTTCAGACTGATTTGAAAAATCAAACTTTTGCAAACGTAACTGCTCGTGTACTGACAATAACTCCTTGGTTGTTCCCTCCCATCTTTCTTTGTATATATTCTTATCTGCTTTTGCTACTGACAAAAGATCACTAAGTTTTGTCTTCTTATCTAAGAGCGTACTCTTAGGAGTAGCAAAATCATCACAAGACTTACACATTAAAGGATATGAAACTACCTTCGAAGAATCGGCCATAAGAGCAACTGACTCTGTGAGATTGCTCCTTTTCAATGTACCGATCTCTTGTTTCAGACTTGTGTTCTCATCCGATAGTTTCTGCATGTCTTTCTGAAGTGCAAGCATTTTATCAGCAATTTCTACAGCATTCTGCTGAGCTTTCTCATATCGTTCTTTTAATGGAAGACTCTTCTGCTACAAGTTTTCGAAATCATTTGCTATATCAAGCGCTTCAGCTTTTGCTGCTTCACAATCATGAATCAACGCTTCCTTCTCCTCAGTTAGAAGTTGAATTTGTTTTTCTAACAAGAGAATAGCATCAGACTCGACCTTCGCATTAGACAAATCAGCCATGAAAGCAAATTTTCCTTCAGACACAGAATTATGATCAATCCTTGAATCCGAGACTTCTTCTTCAGCACTGATTCCAACAAAAGTTTCACCATTCACTTCACCATGAACTTCACCTTCATCTTCAGTGGATTCAGTCATAGTGTCTTCATCCTGCACATGTGTAACCATCAAAGCAGAAGAATCAGCGAATTGGTTACCCCAATTATAAGTTTTATCAGCTTGAGATACAAGAGCTTTTGTGGATTCAGGATTAGATTTTGAGTTAGAAGTACTCCCTGAACTCGAAGGAATGTTGGATCCAGAAACAGTTGATTTGGGAACAAATTTTTGATAATCCTCCTTCTTCGGCTGAGAGCATTCACGAGCAAAGTGACCAAAGTTAGAACAATTATAGCATCTCACTTTTGATTTATCAAAACCAATTCTGCCACCAGAGTTCAAATCTTTTCTACCCGTCTTCTTTAAGAATCTTTTCACTCTCCTAGCCAGCATGGCAAATTGCCAATTGATATCCATTAACTCCAAATCATCAGGATCCACCTGATCATAGTCTTCTTCCGTCAATTCAGCATTGCTAACATTCCCAGTTATCAAACCGTAATAAGATGACACTAAAGCAGAAACAAGGGCCATATAATCTTCAGTTGTAGACACAGACATAGCCATCTTTCCCGTGTTCACCAAATTACTAGCTGGAATTGATGCACTACTTCCTCCAGAATTGTAATTATATTCATAACCATGTGAGCCCATTCCGTTTCCTGAATTTGAAACATGTCCAGGTAGACCTCCAGCTACAAACGCTGTTGCTGGTGCAGAACTTGTTACTTTAGCCGACTTACCTGAAATTGTTGCTGCATTTGATCCGTAGTAAACATCAGGATTCTGAACCGCTGCTGGAGTAGTATTCACATTTTTCATTTCCAAATATCTAGCTTGCAATTTTCCCAACAGTTTCACAAACGTCAATTCAGAATAATCCTTGTCATTCATGATCATTAGCACATAAGATTCCCATTTTGATGGCAGTCCTTCTAGCAATTTATCCTTAAGCTCTTCATCGTGTTTCTTGATATGGACATTGTCCATTTCAGACAACAAGTGACAATATCTTGAAGTTAACTCTGGAACACCCTCTCCATCAAAATGCTTGAAGTTGTCAAATTCCTTGTTAAGCACTTTCTTCTTACTTTTCATATACTGTTCGTTGCCTTCATATCTTTCTTTCAGCGTCGTCCGAAATTCATTAGAGTGTTTGCAACTTTTAAATTGGTGTAACAATTCTTTAGGTAAAGCTTGAGTTATCAAACCATATGCTTTTTTTTCTCGAATAAAATTAGCCTTTTGTTCAAGATCCAGATTCCTTTGCATAATAGGAACATTATTCACACCAACAGGATATACATATGGAGTATCCATAGCAATCCATAGGTCTGGATCCATTGTGCCGATATAAGCTTCAAATTTCTTTTTCCAATTAGCATAGTCCTCAAACTCAAGAAGTTTGGGAACTTTCTGAGTCATCACGATTTCATTGTCGTAATTCAGTAATGTTTGCATCTGCGATTGAATAGCAGCAAACGCGGAATAATCCGATATTTTGAAAAATTCAAGATTCTGATCTCCGAACTTACTCCGAACTTAAGATAAGCTTCGAACTTGCTCCGAACCTTCACCGATCTTGAAAACAAGGTCCAAACTCCCTACGATCTTGTCACCGAACACAGAAACTCCGAACTCTCTCCGATCCTTGTCCGAACTATCTCCGAGACAAAATTCTCCCCGAACTCTCTCCGATAGTTCTCCGAACTCTCATCGAATCGAAAAGAAGACCGAACTTCACTCCGAACTCTAGTCTCGGAGTGGTTACACCGAACTTCATGTTCGGCCGAACGCAAAATTTCGGAAAAATTTCAGATCTCACCAGAAAACACTCACAAATGAACTCTAAACACTCAGATGACCAAAAGCAACCAGAAACAAGAAATTTTGACACAAAACATGATGGTTTTCACGTAAATTTCCAGAGAGCAACTTGAAAACGAACTTCGAATACACGAATTGCAACAAATCGAGCCAAACAGCACCAGATAGCTCTGATACCACTTGAAAGTGACTGAGCGTTGGATCGGTTTGGTCGATAATAATCGTATACGTGAGAATGCAAACACAACAATGTAAATAAACTCAATCTCTCATTAAAACGTGATAACAAGAGAATCAGAGTACACACACAATCTCACATACAAAAGTTCGCTCAACTCTCAAAACTAAATACAAAGACACAAGTAAAATCTATTTATAGTCTATCGGATGTCCGAACTCCTAGGCTTGTCCGCACCTGAGGTTCGGCTAAGGTTCGGCCGGAGTTCGGCCATCAGACCCAAAACATGAAATCTTCGTATCTTTGTCTGATCCAGCTCATTGCCATATCGTGTATCAACAGATGTCAAGATGGTCAGCATGCCTATGGAGTTTCTTGTAATGTGATCTATAAGCTTTTCAGCATCGATTGTTTTCTTTAGCAGATCTTTCACCATTTTGATCTCTTGTTTGCAGAAGAAGAAGCCATTATTTTTTTGGTGTTAGTTTTAGGGTCTTTTTTAATCATTTTTAGGGTTTTGCATGCGTGACATGGTTTTATAGGCAGTTTCGTATTTTTAATATTAGTTTTTTATATTTAAAATAATAGAATTTGGACGGGAAGTAGTTGGTGGCCCATTAAAAGCATTTAAAAGGAAATCATATTAAGTGATGCGTAAATTTCCACCGTTCGATTTTGTACGAATCCCTTTACGTATACTAGGGTTTTTATGGAATTAATTTCAGTTGGGTGATATTATCTATATATTGGTTTTTTTGTGGAGCTACTAACATCGGTTATTGAAAATGGCTTCATCTTCTTCATCTGCAGCCTCACCATCTTCTCCATCTGATCTGAAGCAGGATTTGCGTGAGAAAGTAATGATTCAATATTCAAAGGATGTTCTCTTTAGTAATGTGTTGAGGCAACATCTTAAGGTGTTAACTACTAGTGTGAGAGTGCGTGACAAGATTACCAATGAGTTGCTTGCTATGGTTCCTTCCTCTTCGTGGATCTAGTTTTTTTTGTTTTTGACAGATTTGGGGATAACGGATGAGGACGAGATCAAATTTAATGGAAATATCATAACGCTGATCAATTTGTATGTGGATATGAAGATGATATTTTTACTTTCGTTTGGCTAGTTTTCTCATATGATATGTGGTCGTTATACATTTATTAATGTCAACTCTTTAATCGTTTATTTAAGGAATTGGTTATTTATACTTCCGCATGCATGATATTTATGTTTTAAGTATAATGTTTGTGATATATGTAAACCCATGACTTGTGTTGGTACCAGATTTCAGGAGATCTTGAGCAGCTCACAAGCACATCGCTGTAAGGATCCTGAATTATACTTTTTCACTAACAATTGTTTTTCCCCTTTTGTTTGTTATTTGCAGGTTAACTCCAACATGAATCACGTGTCCTAAAGACTCGGTCAGCTAACAGAAACGTGGACTAAGTGGACTTCAAACGGCTATGAGGAAACGTGGAGTTAGTTGCTAGTTTTTAGGAGATTAGTTTTCTTGTAATCTTATATATATACGTCGAGCTATAGGCACACACACACACACACGACTTACGTTCTGGCAATCCTCTGTAACACTTAGATTACAAGCTCACACTCATTGTACTTGAACAACTTTCGATTATATAAAAGTTTGAGGTAGCAGGCACTTTAAGCCGGCTCCCGAGGTTTTTTGCTAGGCCCCTTGAGGATACTCAAGGATTCCTGGATTTTTCCCTCGTTATATCCTCGTGTCAATCTCCAAAATTACATTTTCATCTCTTTTTACATCAAACACTCTACCTAACTTACAAAGTTTGATCAACTAATTGCTTAGGCAGGCTTTGACCAAAACAATTTGGCGCCCACCGTGGGGCAAACGGTGTTTGAATTCAGTTAAGAGCCTTGATCTTCTTCCCATAACCGATTCTTGAAAATGTCAAGCCAACCAAAGATTACTTCAAAATCTACTCCATCCACGAAACCAACTGTTAACACTGGTCTCCCCTCAATGACGAAAAAAGTGACAAACGCCGACGCTAAAAAAGTGGAATATCCCACTTTTACTGATCAGGCAGATGAAAACTCATGTGGATGAGCAATCCAAAACCAACGAGAAAATGATGAAGGAGATCATGGAATTGAAGAAATCAAAGAACCAGTAGACGAAACCAACCCTTTGATGCCAAAATCATTCAGTTTTGACTCTCCGGAAATATCGAAGCAGCCGAAACAGAAAGCAAATCCCTCTACTGCTCCAAAAAGCAGGTATTCCAACGGCTACTACTGCAGGATTCTCAGGCCCTCAGCATCAGAAGACTTCCAGGGTGATAGATCTGGAATATTCCAGATTCTACTCCGAGCAGCCCCCAGAATCTTACTGCAGAGCATATGGAAGTCAACAGCCGCCGAGGTGCTCGAGCCAACAACCAGCCGGGTTTTTAAATCAGCATGTGCCGAGAGTCTCGATACAACAACCTATATCTCAACGGCGCTTTACGACGTCAAACCTTCAAGAGCCTTGGACTCAGCAATCAGCGGCACCTACTACTCAAGTACTACGGGGATCTTCAGCTCAACCATTCTAGGAATATCCGAGCCGCTTCCGAACTGCTCAGG
>JBCNJP010013179.1:0-12707 GCA_039602395.1 Deinandra increscens subsp. villosa | reverse complement strand
GATGAAAAACCCTTATTGCTTTATCAGAAAATACTGGTTACCTATCATATGCCAAATGACAAGGAAACAAAATGATATAGAAGTGCACAAGTAAAACATTCTTATTGCTTTTTAACCATATGCCTTAAGTTTTGCTCCAATATTGCTAAACTTATTTACCACGCAGGTTAGCAAAGGAAAGAACCAGTGCATTGTATCGATGGTGTGTGGAGGTATCATTGATGATAAAAATAATTTCTCATGAATCTGGTTTTCTGTTCTTGGTTGTAGGTTTATTTCGTGATAATCCAATCTGATCCAAATATTTATTTCCCTTGTAGGTTGAAAGCAATATCTTTATGTTGCTGGTTTAGAGGTATTGCCTATAAAAGTCAGTTTGACCTGTTTCTTTTTCAGTGATAATGTCTAGACCCTGCTGCCTTTGACTGGGACTTTGCTTTGTTTGTCTTTATTTGTACAATTAGGTGGAGAGTGATAATGTCCAACTTTGATCTCAACAATTGTTGTGCCCTTTAACTGTTGATTACATTGCATTCCTTTTTATAAAAACGTTGTTTCTTATTGAAAACCGAACATTGTTTGACATGTGGTATTTTGTTTTTTTAATTATTTAGTTAAATGGCGTGATGGTAACAAATACCCCATTGCACTAAGTACTTCACTGTGAAGTGAAGTACTTGCATTGTTTGTTTGATTAAGTTCAGATTTTGCCCCGTACTTTCATACAACCCCCCAGTGGAATCTATCAAGCCTAGACGAAATTATTTAAAGTGTTTAAAGCGCATTGGAGCCAATTGATTGTTCAGCCATTCCCATTGTCGTGGATAGTTCATTGAAGCGTTCAAAGTTTCATCTATTTTTTGTCACTAAACTGTTAAAGATCAACAAATCACTCAAATATTTAATCACTCATGAGAAATTGAGAATATAAGATTCAGGGATAAGATAGTGAAGAATTTCACGTGTTCCTTGAGTCACAATTTTAGAATTAGTCGAGCTTAATCGAGTTTAATGTTCATATACCATTTTAGTATTCTAATAAAGTATTTTTATTACGTAATTGCTTAATAAGTATAGTTCTATACATAATCATGACTTATTAAATGAATGTAAAGAATTATTAGAAACCACAAAGATTAAGAATGGCCATTAGAGTAAAACCAAACAAGCATCATATTATTTTTTTATCACCGAACACCTAGAAAAAAATCATCAAAATTTGCACCTTTTATCATTTAATATATGTTTTTTTTCTTCCCAGAACACAATATGAGATTCTTAAACACCATCTATAAACAAGCTTGAGCCAATCAAGCAGAAAATCTTGCACCTTGAGTTGTTAATTTTGTATTTATTTTTCTAAGTGATATGAATTAGTTGTTAATTTTGTATTTAATTCTCAAGTTATATGAATTGTGATGTTCAATAGTAAGGACGTGACAAAAAAAAAGGTTAACTATCTTAAACTGAAGAACGTCTTTGTGTTGCATCATGCTAATAGAAACGAATATCACATTATAAATTGCGACCACCACCGAACGCACACGAACAGAAGATAAATAACGAATAACGCACTATAAACGGTTGTCGCCGCCGTTTATTAGTCATTACAAGAAAATACCGCGTTCACGCACCGCATCGTACTAGCATAAACATATATCGCGTTGTAGTTTGTCGTGCCGCTGCAACACGCGAACAAAAAATGAATAACGCGCTATAAGCTGTCGCCGCTGCAACGCGCGGGTAAACGGCTAGTATACATATATACATATTAAGTATTTACTTACACAGCAGAGTGAGCATCCCAGGTTGGCACGTAAAAATTTTGTTTTGGGAATTTGTTTGTTCATTTTTAACTAATGTTTCAAGTTGCAGTTTCCAAATCGTTTTTCAAAAATGATTCCAGTTCTCTGCAACTTATGGCTCTGATACCAATCTGTCACACCCCCAAATTAACCACTAACGGAGTTTACACCGTTAAGGGGTGCGAGCAAACCAGGACCACAACCATTAGTTACAAATACTAAACGAATCAGAGTAAAGTCCAACATTCATCATAAAACAGTTTAAGAGTTTGCAGCGGAAAGAAAAACATGAGTATCTTAGCACTAACCACGTGCTTTAATTACAAAACATAAATTATTGTTCAACTCCCAAATTTAAGTTCAATATGAAATAAGTAACTTCGGGTGCCATGCGAACCTCCGGTGGATACTCCTCAGCGATCTGCAAAAGTGAAAACCACACAAGTGTCAACCTAACGGTTGGTGAGTTCACAGTGGGCATGTCATGCAGCGGCCCGGTCTCATAAGCGTATGTATCAACATATAAATAGGTAATAGTTTTGCAAAACAATGCCAAGTACTGAATTATCGAATATGCACTAGTTAAGTAAAGATTAAAGCGGTCAACCGATATCGCGGGTAGCTAATCCGGTTTCCATGCACTAAGGAAGTTCGTACCAAAGCTCACGTAACAGAGTTCGGCATTTGCCGATGGTTTGTGCCTCCAGTTGTGTTCCTCATGGGACCCACAACTAAAATAGGCTGATATTGAACTCCGTTCGGCCTCCAACCGGTTGGCTACACATTTGTGTACCGCGGAGCGGGGTTTGTCAAACCCTCAGTAGATCTACCCAACATCCGCTCGCTTCGAAAATTAATGGTACTAAATTGTTGAGGAATTTTAAGTCTTAAGGCATCCTTAGAAATCATGTGATATCATTTAGTTTAGACTTTAACCTACACTAGGCATATTAAAACCGTTTATTCTGGATTTCATTTGAAATCGTGAAAAGAGTTTAAGTGTCAAAATGGTTGTTCCGGATTTCATTTGAAATCCCCAAATGAGTTTAAGTATTAAATAGTTGGTTGCGGATTTCATTTGAAACCCCAAGGATGGACAGTTGCAAGTGTTTCCCATAAAACACTCCAGCTTCCATAACAGATATCCCATTTGGCAATACCTTAAAATGTCAGCGTTGTTTTCTGTTAAGTAAATTCGTTGTGACCCAAACGGGCTCGCAATTAAAGGGTTAGTGAAACTCACCTTAGGTTGCTCAGCTTACACTTCAAATAATCCAATTATGATTGCTAACGAAGACCTAATAATCACATTAAGGTCTTAGGTGTTAGGTTGTGTCTAAACTTTAACTACGTCACTATGGCCCATAACATAGCACGTTGGAACTACGACTCGACATACCGACACACGACACCGATGGTTGATCATAAACGAGGGTAAACATCACTCAGAAATCAAAGCATGTTTCATTATTGCATAATCATGTAAGTTATGGCATAACATTCAAATAAGTTGCATAAGTTTGGGTTTTGGTCTGGCACAGTTTCGCTACACAGTTTCGCTAGCTAGATTCGCTCGAAACTGATGACACAGTTTCGCTAGCATAGATTCGCTCGAAACTGGTTTGAAATTTCGTTCATAGAAGGCACAGTTTCGCTAGATAGTTTCGCTCGAAACTGATGAGACAGTTTCGCTATCTACTTTCGCTCGAAACTGATTTGAACTTTCGTTCAGGAGTCTATGGTTGTTTCGCTCGGTAGTTTCGTTCGAGCAATACACTTAGTTTCACAGGCGACATTATAGTTTCACTGTATAGTGTCGCTGGATGAATATTCAAACAGTTTGCAAAACTACAGTTTCGCCTAACGAATGGCTAGTTTCGCTAGTCGCAGAAAACTCGTAAATCTGACCAAAAATTGATCTAACATGCATAAACATTTACCAACATTACACAAGCAAATTTAACACCTTAAACATGGATTTTCACCATCAAATCTCCAAGAACACTTTTAAGCATAAAATGACCTAACTAGCATGGATCTTCATTATGGCATGATTTTACACGTAAAGTTGCAGACTTTAGGCTAGATCTAACATTCCTAAGCAACATATCAGAAGATCAAACGATTCCATGAAGGGTTACACATTCTTTTTAAGAAAACACAAAGAAAAGTATAGAAATGGTCATGGAACTTACGGTTGGGTTTCCAAGCTCGATGGATGATCTTCAAGGCTGAGATCACGGTGGTCCTTGGTGGTTCATGGCTGACCAGAAGTGATGGTTCACGAGAGAGAGAGAGAGGATGGATAGTGTATGTGTGTGTTTTGTGGTGGAGCATGCAAATGGAGGAATTTAGGGTTTATTTCCCTTAAATACTAAGCTTCCTTTGGGCTTATCATCGGGGATTTGGGCCCCAATGATCAGAAAGTGATTAGCCTAAGATTAGGACAAATGCATACACTCTAATTACTTAATTAATCACATAAATACACAATTAAGCAATTTGTCACATAATTCAACAAGTAAACAAATAGTCATGCTTTTGATAATAATCATGCATTTAAATCACGTTGCACATAATTCCTCATAGTGGTAATAAATAAATAAATAAACACATATGGACGGGTTTGGTGATCAACCAAGAGTCGTGGACGTATTCGGCCTAGTTAAGTATTAGTTACCTAGTTAATACTTATAACGTAACTAACGGAAATTGTCTAACGGAAGTTAACCTTGGAATTCTCGGATGTCACAGATCGGTACCCGCTCTGATACCATTTGTCAGGACCGATTTTTACATCAAGAATCATGATCTTGAGCAAGAACGAGGTTCGGATTCAAAAACCCAAAAAGAAAAAGATGAAGATGAAGATGAATCTTGGATAATCAAAGACTAGAAAGATGATAATCTAGTCGAATGATTTCATTAATCGAATGATTACAATCAAGAAATCATGACAACACTCTCTCTCTAGAAATCCATGACTCACTCTCTCTCTAGAATGGAAATCTCACACTCTACAAGAAAATCATCACTCCACACTCGGAGACTCTCTCTTGTAATGGGCACCCTCACTATATATATAGTGAGGGTGACTAACAACAGAAATATAAATGAACAAAATTACAAGTAAATCAAATAACATGAAATATTAATTAAATCAAAGTTGATTTAATTAATCCGAAGCTTGACTCGCTCGAACCGATTTTCCGTTGACTTTTACGTTGACCGTTGACCTGAACGGTTGACTTTTCCAGAAAACGGTCTTCGGTCCAATCTGCAAGCCTTGAGCATCACAACCCGCGTCTCTGAATCAATTCACATGGATTCTTCAGTCGAATGCTTCGGTAAACAGATTTGATGGCGTCAGTCACAGAGATTTTAGTTCCAACATGTTAATGGGAAAAGAGTCATGGTCATGGCTACCGGCATATATTCTCTTACATATCCTTTTGGCTTTGTAGTTGCTTTAGATAACTGTTTATATGCTCCTGGATTGTCCAGACACATTGTATCTGTCTCTTCCCTGTTTGAACAAGGTTTTAAGTACAAGTTTAATGGAACTTCCATTTTTACCTACTTTAATAATATCTTTTATTTCGAGGCTAAACCTCGACATGGTATATATGAGATAATTGTTCAAACGCATTATCAGCTCCATCATGTTTCAAAACGTAAAAAAGTTGATAACGATTCTTCATTATGGCATCATCGACTAGGTCACATAAGCAAGGCTCGCATCAAGAAGCTTCAAACTCCAGGGATTCTCGAATCCACTGATGCAGATTCCTTCGACGAATGAGAATCATGTTTATCTGGTAAATTGACCAAGTCACCCTTCACCCATGTTGGTGAACGGGCTGAAGGTTTGTTAGGATTAATACACACTGATGTGTGTGGGCCCTTTCGAACTAAAATGAAAAATCGTGAACGCTACTTCGTGTCTTTCATAGATGACTACAGCAGGTATGCTTGTGTCTATCTAATGAAACACAAGCACAAAAATTTTGACAAGTTTAGAGAGTTTCAGTACGAAGTAGAAAATCAACTAAGTCGAACTATTATAATACTTCGATCAGATAGAGGTGGTGAGTATCTTAGCAACGATGTCCCCGATCATCTCAAGGCTTGTGATTTTATTTCACAACCCACTCCTCCCGGTACACCACAACTGAATGGTGTTAGTGAAAGGAGAAATCGAACCTTGTTGAACGTGGTTCGATCGATGATGTGTAGGACTACCTTGTCCCATTCCTTTTGGGGTTATGCTCTCTTAACCGCCGCTCGCCTAATAAATCTAGCACCGACCAAGAAAGTGGATAAGACCTCATATGAGATATGGCATAATTCTCCTCATAATCTTTCTTACCTTAGGGTACGGGGATGCGAAGCTTATGTCACTAGCGAATCTGACAACAAGCTCGATACTCGAGGAAAAAGGTGATTTTCATCAGATACTATTGTAATACCGGATATTACTTTTACCATCCCGATGGAAACTATGTTTCTATCAAAAGGAAGGGTAAGTTCCTTGAGAAGGAGTTTCTCAACAGAGGAAAAATAGTGATACAATGGATCTCGAAGAAATTCGAGAAACACAAAAACCTGAGACGATCGCTGTGTCTGACCGACAAGTGGTTGTCGCACAATTAGACCTAAACACAAGCATTCACAGGAGCGAAAAGACATGCAGGGAACCTGATAGATACCTCGGTTATCTAGATCCTTCTGATGTCCTGTTAGTAGTTGATTCTGATAACGAACCTACTAATTACAAAGCTGCTGTGTCAGATTCTGAATCTGAAAAATAGCTTAAAGCCATGAACGCCGAGATGCAATCCATGCGTGATAATCAAGTATGGGACTTGATTGAGATCCCCCTCCCCCCCCCCCCCCCGGTTCTCGGGCAGTAGGGAGCAAGTGGATCTTTAAAAGAAAAACTGAGATATATGGAAATATCCAAACCTATAAGGCACGCCTGTTGCGAAGGGGTTTCACTCAAGCCCATGGGATTAACTATGAAGAAACCTTCTCGCCCGTGGCCATGATCAAATCGATCAGGATATTGCTTGCCATCGCCACATACTATGACTATGAGATATGGCAAATGGATGTCAAAACCGCATTTCTGAACGGCAACTCACTGTGGATGTCTACATGGTTCAGCCCGATGGTTTTGTCGATCTTAAATATCCAAATAGGGTTTGCAAGCTGAATAAGTCCATCTATGGACTTAAACAAGCGTCTCGAAGGTGGAATCTTCGCCTCGATCAGAAAGTTAGGGAGTTTGGCTTTGCTCAAAACGAAGATGAGCCTTGTGTTTATAGAAAGGCAAGTGGGAGCGCTATATCATTCTGCATATTGTATGTATATGATATACTGATCATAGGAAATGACATCCCCATGCTTAATGAGGTTAAGAAATGGCTTTCATCTTGTTTCTCTATGAAGGATCTTGGGGAAGCTGCTTTTATTCTGGGAATTAAGATTCACAGAGATCGATCAAAGTGGCTTCTGGTTCTTAGTCAAAGTACGTATATTGACAAGATTATAGCACGGTTCAACATGAGCAACTCCAAGAAAGGAGTCGTCCTTATAACAAAGGGTGTTGTCTTGAACAAATCTCAATCTCCTCAAATAGAGAAGGAGATCAACCAAATGGCTCTGATCCCATTTGCTTCTACTATAGGCTCAATTATGTATGACATGCTCTTCACTCAAACGGATGTCTCATTTGCGTTGAGCTTGACAGGTCGATAACAACAGAGTCCCAGTCTAGCTCACTGGACTGTTGTAAAGAACATCCTGAAATACCTTAGAAACACAAGTGAGATGTTTTTGGTATATGGAGGAACTGATGAGCTTTCTATAAAGTGTTACACTGATGCTAGTTTCAGACTGACCAAGATGACTCTCGCTCGTAGTCCGGATACGTATTCACCCTCACTGGAGGTGTTGTAACGTGGTGTAGTTCCAAACAGCCAGTAGTGGCTGATTCCACTACTGAATCTGAATACATAGCCGCCTCAGAAGCTGCCAAGGAAGCAATATGGATGAAAAAGTTCATCACCAATCTCGATCTGGTTCTAAGCGTCAAGAAACCAATCGAGATGATGTGCGATAACACAGGCGCTATTGCTCAAGCCAAAGAGCCAAGGTCTCATAAGAAGGCCAACCACATTCTGAGGAAATTTCACTACATAAGAGAAGTAGTTGAAAGAAATGAAATAAAAATATGCAAAGTAGACACATATCAAAACTTAGTTGATCCCTTTACGAAGCCCATGACTCATGAGACTCATGATCGTCACAGAGAAGCGATAGGGCTTAAATTAGCTAAAGATATGTTTTGATTTTGTATTTGGGTGTACGAACATATAACAGTTATCTTTCCTTTTCATATTCCATTGGTGAATGCAATATGGAATTTTCATAACTGTGTTCAATGTTAATACATTTAATCATCTCTGAACAATTAATGATATTGTTCTAAATGTCCATAGATGATTAGAGACGTGGGAACGAATCTAAATTAAAGAGTATTCTGATTTTGAACCTTAAAAGGGTTTAACATTCAAAGTCAGAAACCTCATTAGAGAATAACATTGGACGTAACTCGCATCAAGAAATGCAATCATGGAAGCTTTGCTTTCTTCTTAGACCTGAGACGTATACTAAAACTCGTGTTTACTACAGGCTGTTCTTTGATTGTTGTCTAACGTTGTCTCGTAACTGCCAACAAAAGGACTACTTTTCGGAATGGATCTAAAGTTCAGTGGGAGTTGTATGCCTCCAAACGGGATTTCGTACTATTGCTTCGGCAATAAATAAACATTAAGGCGCCCTCGTTGATTCCAAGTGTGAAGTGTGAGGCCTCACCCAAACTTACTATGTGTTTGATTGGTACACTTTGAATCGAAGAACGAGACTATAATCGATGAATCTAATACATGAGAGTCCATGTCTCATTATTCATCAATGTCTAGAACGGAAAGGAACATGTAAATTCACGGAACGGATCTTACTACTGCATGATTTGGTCAATCGGATAACAACAACGGTAAATAAAGCTTTGCTTTATTGATTCACAAAGAGGTACAAGCTAGAGAGAAAAACACACTTAGATACACACAGTTAAGATGTAGAAAATGACAGAACTAATGAACTCTCTCTAACACAAACTATTTATAGTTAGCAACTTACCAGCGTACCAACTGGCATACCATTTGGTACGGACGTACCAATTGGTACGGGCGTACCATTTGGTACGGCACCTTAGTATGTTGTAACTATGACTCACCAAACTCTCTAAACTAGATACAATACACGAGACTCAATGTAGCATAGGAATATACTCTAGTAAAACATATGCCAACGATTACCATAAGTCCTCTATCTGCTTGCTTTACAATCAGATATACTTTGGTTGTCGACTTAAAGTGTCGAAACTGGTTAGTGTAGCCATGCATAGCTAGAGTGTCTCTAACTACAACGCTAAAGTTTCGCGATCAGTCCAAGTGGGAGATTGTTGGATATTAGATGTCCTGACCCGATATTTAACGTAACTGACCCGGTTTCGACCCGGAAGAGTTACATTGGAGTCAACGAACTATATATATAATTAATTACTTGTTAATTAATTAATTAAATGGTTCAAATAAATAATAGTTATTTATTTAATTAATTGCAACGAAACAAAGTTTATTGTAAAACAGTTTACGAGGAAAAAATTGACGGAATATTATCTAGTCGTTACTGGTTAATGGACTAGTAATATTATTGGGTTTAGAGGTTTGGATCGCGACATGGGCCTAGGCTTCCTACAAGCCGTCATAGGATTAGGGAGAGAACCCTAATCATTTTTGGCCTCCTCTACTTCTCCCTCTCCTCTCGTCGACGCCCCCTCTCCCTCTCTCATTTTCGGCTCAACAAACACCACTATCTCCATCGCTTTTCTCGACTGCTACAATGGTGAAGCGTGATGCAAGATTGATCGCTGCCGCATTGAAGTTAGAGACCACCGCCGCCGACGCTGCGAAGAGAGGGTCGCCGCCTCTGTCGCCGTTGTTGCCGACATTTTTGGTGAGGACCACCGCAAGGTGGTTCTTGCTTTACCCGGGCCACCGAGGCCAATGTTTGAGCCCTCACGTGTCGCCACGGTCGAATTGGGTGAAAACCCTAAGTGGCCGACGCCATTGTATGCCGTCGTCGTTGCGCCACTTCCTCCACCGCCTCCACACGTGACGGGCGAAATCATTTCTATAACGGATTCGTCGTCAAGCACGACAGAACCATTCGATTGGAATGCTATGATGCATAGCATGGTTTCGTTACCGCCACCACCGCTGGTTCATGAGATGAACGCGCCCGTGGTGCCTGAGGCCCCGTCGTCAAAGTCGGTTGAAGACTTGACTCGCCTGTTCAAGTCTAGTGTTACTGTTGTTCCTAGCGCTAGTTCGTCGAACCCCGGTGTCTCGAATGGTTATTCGGACTCCGCTCAGGTATATCAAAATTGTTTAGATAATTAAATTAATTATTTAATTTATTTCTGTAATTACGCGTACACGGTGATCAGATCCTTTCTACAGTTTTACGAAAATTCACGTTGAAAAACTTATTTCCGCTGCGTAATTAATTCGGGTTAATTAGCCTGTATATTTAGTCGACAAATAATTAAAATGGCAACCCAGATACCCACTGTAAAACCCAACAGGAATATTCTGGTTTGTATTCAAATTTCAACAACATCTCAGCTGGTGATGACTTTGAGGTATTTCCAAAGGAAAAGGGTGATGAGGCTAAGGCAAAACTGAAAAGAAAAGAAACTGAAAAACCTAAAGACCTGATTTCCAAAGAGGTTAAGGAACATAAACAACGATGGGTTTACAACGATTACATGAAGACATTTCATGCCGATTAGGTTCCACCTCCAAAACCAATCAAACATAGAAGGCATGTGAGGTTCAAGGGTCAGGTGTCAGGTGAAATAATTAGCTGGATGTATGCAGCAAGTCTGAAGCGTTCTGGGATTAAATGCCAGCATGGTGTTGAATACTTCAAGTATGCAACAGACTTTAGTTCTTTACCAATTTGGGATTTTTGGGAGCTTACAAGAAAACCATTTTGTAAATATTGAGATGATTGGAGGGGTTTATACTTTAAGCATCAAGTGGAGAAAGAATGTAATAATGGATTTCAATATTTGAAGCCTCAAAAACCAAAAAGGCGTGAACATCCAACAAAGATACATCAGAAATATGGAAAGAAGCTGATAGTACTAACTTTCAAGAAAAAGCCTAATGTTATAAAGAAAATTCTATTGATGAAGATGGAATTGGATTTTATCAAGATCATGAAGTGGTGGTACTACAATGAAAAGACCGGAGAAGCTGTGATTGTGCTTGTTTTGGTCAAAAATACACAAAGGAATTTCGTATTCCAAACTTAGAATGTGAGGTAGTGTGCTTGTCAATATGCTTGAAATGTAAAGTTGAACACAAGGATGTAACGAGGGAAAAATCCAGGATCCTTCGAGTTCCCTCTAGGAATCCTAGCAAAAAAACCTCGGGAGCCGGCCCGAAGAGCCTGCTACCTAGCACTTTTATTGATAACTGAATGAAAAATTACAAAGGGTTGGAGGTTTGATCGATCTGAACTATGTGATACAATGTTGTGCATTCGTAAGTGAGCTAAAGTGTGTTCAATGTGTGTTCCTACTGATCGAATCCTCGATTTATATAACAAATACAATGATAACAAACTTTCCGGGATTCCCGGGATCCTAACGTCAACTGAAAAACCGTATACGGATCGTTTCTATGGATGAGACGGAAGTTTTGTCATTGAATCATGTCGAATGATTACATAACGAAGGAGTATACAACGATTAAGCTCTGGGGGAGGTCGGACAGAACCTCCCCTCTCAACACACAGAAACAAGACCGAAAACTTACAAAGAAATACAAAGACGAAACTATTTATACTTCTTCATAAGGTCCGAACTCGGCACCTCCGAACTCTGTCCGAACTCCCTCCGAACATGGAGTTCGGCCATCTAGGTTCGGCCAACTCCGAACCTAGAGTTCGGCTGAGGTTCGGACCTCAGTTCATGTCTTCGACAAATCAGTCTGTTTGACAATTCGAACAGTAACGGCCACACAAGGTTCATGCATCAACACCGAACTCCTCCGATCTTACTCCGATCCTACACCGAACTCTCACCGAAACAAGAAAGGCCGATCTTCGTCCGAACGACCTCCGAACCTGAAGTTCGGAGCGGTTACTTTTCAGTTACTCCGAACCTCGAACGAACTCAGACACTTTCGACATACTTTTTGCGATTTTGAGAGAATTTGGACGAGATTTTTTACAGAAACTCAGGTAAGACCAATAGAAATGTTTTAGTAATGAATATTACTCGAAAAGCTCACAGATTTACCCGGTTTTGAATGAAAACAACTCGGTTTTATCAAGAAAACAACTACAAACAAAGCAAACGCAATAGAACAACCTGGATTTGCTCTGATACCAATTGAAAAACCGTAAGATGGATCTTACTAAAGGTTTGCTTGATCGTAGAGTGAAAACGAGACGTAAATAATAGTTTGTTTTATTGAAATCAACATAGACTCAATTACAAACTCTCTCTGAAGCTCTCTAGAGAAACATTGTCAAAAACACATAGTTAAGAACTGGTCTCTCTCACTCATTCTCATTCGTATATCACATTCAAAGCACAAGTTCCTATATATATATGTCTGCTCCGAACTCCCTCCGAACTCCAAGTTCGGCCGGTCCGAACCTCAGGTTCGGACCTAGTTCGGCCTGCAGCATGAACTTGTCTTGAACCTTCACATCGTCTCGTTCGGATACTTCACGTGACACACAGTTATGTATCAACAT
>JBCNJP010013178.1:0-12708 GCA_039602395.1 Deinandra increscens subsp. villosa | reverse complement strand
AAAAATATTTTGTAAGTACAGCTTGACATAAATTGTGATTATGAGACCGGGCCAATGCATGACAAGCCCACTGTGAACTCACCAACCGTTAGGTTGACACTTGCGTGGTTTAAACTTTTGCAGATCGCTAAGGAGTATCCGGAGCGGGTTGGCATGGCACGTGAAGACCTTTATTTTAATTGAACTATTTGGGAATCTAAAACAACATTTATGTAAAGCACGTGGTTAGTGCTAAAGACAATTATTTTTCCGCTGCGTATGTAATTGGAGACTTTGATTTTATAATTTGTGTTTGAACTAACCCTGATTCGTTTAGTATTTGTAACTATGGTTGTGGATCCTGGTCTAGTCGCGCCCCTTAACGGTATAAACTCCGTTAGTGGCATTTTGGGGGTGCGACAACTAAGGTGTGCATATAACCAATAAGTTATGTTTAGGACCAATGATGGCGTAATAAGGTGTGTTTAGTAGGGCAATGAGGGTCGGTTAGGACCAATAATTCCTAGTAAGGTGTGTATATAACCAATAAGTTGTGTTTAGGACCAATGATGGCCCAATAATGTGTGTTTAGTTGGGACTAATGAGTCCCACTAAGATGTGTATATAACCAATAAGTTGTGTTTAGGACCAATGATGGCCCTATAAGGAGTGTTTAGTAGGGCAATGAGGGTCGGTTGGGACCAATAAGTCCTAGTAAGGTGTGTCTTATATAACCAATAAGTTGTGTTTAGGACCAATGATGGCCCAATAATGTGAGTTTAAGGGAAATGATTGTCAGTTGCGACCAATGAGTCCCAATAAAGTGTGTATATAACCAATAAGTTGTGTTTACGACCAATTATGGCCCAATAAGGTGTGTTTAGTTGGGACCAATGAGTCCCACTAATGTGTGCATATAACCAATACGTTGTGTTTAGGACCAATGATGGCACAATAAAGTGGGTTTAGGGACAATGAGGGTTAGTTGGCACCAATGGGTCCTAATAAGATGTTTATATAACCAATACGTTGTGTTTACGACCAATTATGGCCCAATATGGTGTGTTTAGTTGGGACTAATGAGTCCCACTAAGGTGTGTATATAACCAATAAGTTATGTTTTGGACTAATGATGGTCCAATAAGGTGTGTTTAGTAGGGAAATGAGGGTAGGTTAGGACCAATAATTCATAGTAAGGTGTGTATATAACCAATAAGTTGTGTTTAGGACCAATGATGGCCCAATAATGTGTGTTTAGTTGGGACTAATGAGTCCCACTAAGGTGTGTATATAACCAATAATTTAAGTTTAGGACCAATGATGGCCTAATAAGGTGTGTTTAGTAAGGAAATGAGGGTTCGGTTAGAACCAATAAGTCCTAGTAAGGTGTGTATATAACCAATAAGTTGTGTTTAGGACCAATGATGGCCCAATCATTTGTGTTTAGTTGGGACTAATGAGTCCCACTAAGGTGTGTATATAACCAATAAGTTGTGTTTAGGACCAATGATGGCCCAATAAGGTGAGTTTAATAGGGCAATGAGGGTCGGTTGGGACCAATATGTCCTCGTAAGGTGTGTATATAACCAATAAGTTGTGTTTAGGACCAATGATGGCCCAATAATGTGTGTTTAAGGTAAATGAGGGTCAGTTGGGACCAATGAGTCCTAATAAAGTGTGTATATAACTAATAAGTTGTGTTTACGACCAATTATGGCCCAATAAGGTGTGTTTAGTTGGGACCAATGAGTCCCACTAATGTGTGTATATAACCAATACGTTGTGTTTAGGACCAATGATGGCACAATAAAGTGGGTTTAGGGACAATGAGGGTTAGTTGGCACCAATGAGTCCTAATAAGGTGTTTATATAACCAATAAGTTGTGTTTACGACCAATTATGGCCCAATGTGGTGTGCTTTGTTGGGACTAATGAGTCCCACTAAGGTGTGCATATAACCAATAAGTTATGTTTAGGACCAATGAAGGCGTAATAAGGTGTGTTTAGTAGGGCAATGAGGGTCGGTTAGGACCAATAATTCCTAGTAAGGTGTGTATATAACCAATAAGTTGTGTTTAGGACCAATGATGGCCCAATAATGTGTGTTTAGTTGGGACTAATGAGTCCCACTAAGATGTGTATATAACCAATAAGTTGTGTTTAGGACCAATGATGGCCCTATAAGGAGTGTTTAGTAGGGCAATGAGGGTCGGTTGGGACCAATAAGTCCTAGTAAGGTGTGTCTTTTATAACCAATAAGTTGTGTTTAGGACCAATGATGGCCCAATAATGTGTGTTTAAGGGAAATGATTGTCAGTTGGGACCAATGAGTCCCAATAAAGTGTGTATATAACCAATAAGTTGTGTTTACGACCAATTATGGCCCAATAAGGTGTGTTTAGTTGGGACCAATGAGTCCCACCAATGTGTGTATATAACCAATACGTTGTGTTTAGGACCAATGATGGCACAATAAAGTGGGTTTAGGGACAATGAGGGTTAGTTGGCACCAATGGGTCCTAATAAGATGTTTATATAACCAATACGTTGTGTTTACGACCAATTATGGCCCAATATGGTGTGTTTAGTTGGGACTAATGAGTCCCACTAAGGTGTGTATATAACCAATAAGTTATGTTTTGGACTAATGATGGTCCAATAAGGTGTGTTTAGTAGGGCAATGAGGGTCGGTTAGGACCACTAAGTCCTAGCAAGGTGTGTATATAACCAATAAGTTGTGTTTAGGACCAATGATGGCCCAATAATGTGTGTTTAGTTGGGACTAATGAGTCCCACTAAGGTGTGTATATAACCAATAAGTTGTGTTTAGGACCAATGATGGCCCTATAAGGAGTGTTTAGAAGGGCAATGAGGGTCGATTGGGACCAATAAGTCCTAGTAAGGTGTGTCTTATATAACCAATAAGTTGTGTTTAGGACCAATGATGGCCCAATAATGTGTGTTTAAGGGAAATGATTGTCAGTTGGGACCAATGAGTCCCAATAAAGTGTGTATATAACCAATAAGTTGTGTTTACGACCAATTATGGCCCAATAAGGTGTGTTTAGTTGGGACCAATGAGTCCCACCAATGTGTGCATATAACCAATACGTTGTGTTTAGGACCAATGATGGCACAATAAAGTGGGTTTAGGGACAATGAGGGTTAGTTGGCACCAATGGGTCCTAATAAGATGTTTATATAACCAATACGTTGTGTTTACGACCAATTATGGCCCAATATGGTGTGTTTAGTTGGGACTAATGAGTCCCACTAAGGTGTGTATATAACCAATAAGTTATGTTTTGGACTAATGATGGTCCAATAAGGTGTGTTTAGTAGGGCAATGAGGGTCGGTTAGGACCACTAAGTCCTAGCAAGGTGTGTATATAACCAATAAGTTGTGTTTAGGACCAATGATGGCCCAATAATGTGTGTTTAGTTGGGACTAATGAGTCCCACTAAGGTGTGTATATAACCAATAAGTTGTGTTTAGGACCAATGATGGCCCTATAAGGAGTGTTTAGAAGGGCAATGAGGGTCGATTGGGACCAATAAGTCCTAGTAAGGTGTGTCTTATATAACCAATAAGTTGTGTTTAGGACAAATGATGGCCCAATAATGTGTGTTTAAGGGCAATGAGGGTCAGTTGGGACCAATGAGTCCCAATAAAGTGTGTATATAACCAATAAGTTGTGTTTACGACCAATTATGGCCCAATAAGGTGTATTTAGTTGGGACCAATGAGTCCCACTAATGTGTGTATATAACCAATACGTTGTGTTTAGGACCAATGATGGCACAGTAAAGTGGGTTTAGGGACAATGAGGGTTAGTTGGCACCAATGAGTCCTAATAAGTTGTTTATATAACCAATAAGTTGTGTTTACGACCAATTATGGCCCAATATGGTGTGTTTAGTTGGGACCAATGAGTCCCACTAATGTGTGCATATAACCAATACGTTGTGTTTAGGACCAATGATGGCACAATAAAGTGGGTTTAGGGACAATGAGGGTTAGTTGGCACCAATGGGTCCTAATAAGATGTTTATATAACCAATACGTTGTGTTTACGACCAATTATGGCCCAATATGGTGTGTTTAGTTGGGACTAATGAGTCCCACTAAGGTGTGTATATAACCAATAAGTTATGTTTTGGACTAATGATGGTCCAATAAGGTGTGTTTAGTAGGGCAATGAGGGTCGGTTTGGACCAATAAGTCCTAGTAAGGTGTGTCTTATATAACCAATAAGTTGTGTTTAGGACCAATGATGGCCCAATAATGTGTGTTTAAGGGCAATGAGGGTCTGTTGGGACCAATGAGTCCCAATAAAGTGTGTATATAACCAATAAGTTGTGTTTACGACCAATTATGGCCCAATAAGGTGTGTTTAGTTGGTACCAATGAGTCCCACTAATGTGTGTATATAACCAATACATTGTGTTTAGGACCAATGATGGCACAATAAAGTGGGTATAGGGACAATGAGGGTTAGTTGGTACCAATGAGTCCTAATAAGGTGTTTATATAACCAATAAGTTGTGTTCACAACCAATTATGGCCCAATATGGTGTGTTTAGTTGGGACTAATGAGTCCCACTAAGGTGTGTATATAACCAATAAGTTATTTTTTGGACTAATGATGGTCCAATAAGGTGTGTTTATTAGGGCAATGAGGGTCGGTTAGGACCAATAAGTCCTAGCAAGGTGTGTATATAACCAATAAGTTGTGTTTAGGACCAACGATGGCCCAATAATGTGTGTTTAGTTGGGAGTAATGAGTCCCACTAAGGTGTGTATATAACCAATAAGTTGTGTTTAGGACCAATGATGGCCCTATAATGTGTGTTTAGTTGGGACTAATGAGTCCCACTAAGGTGTGTATATAACCAATAAGTTGTGTTTAGGACCAATGATGGCCCTATAAGGAGTGTTTAGAAGGGCAATGAGGGTCGATTGGGACCAATAAGTCCTAGTAAGGTGTGTCTTATATAACCAATAAGTTGTGTTTAGGACAAATGATGGCCCAATAATGTGTGTTTAAGGGCAATGAGGGTCAGTTGGGACCAATGAGTCCCAATAAAGTGTGTATATAACCAATAAGTTGTGTTTACGACCAATTATGGCCCAATAAGGTGTATTTAGTTGGGACCAATGAGTCCCACTAATGTGTGTATATAACCAATACGTTGTGTTTAGGACCAATGATGGCACAATAAAGTGGGTTTAGGGACAATGAGGGTTAGTTGGCACCAATGAGACCTAATAAGTTGTTTATATAACCAATAAGTTGTGTTTACGACCAATTATGGCCCAAATATGGTGTGTTTAGTTGGGACCAATGAGTCCCACTAATGTGTGCATATAACCAATACGTTGTGTTTAGGACCAATGATGGCACAATAAAGTGGGTTTAGGGACAATGAGGGTTAGTTGGCACCAATGGGTCCTAATAAGATGTTTATATAACCAATACGTTGTGTTTACGACCAATTATGGCCCAATATGGTGTGTTTAGTTGGGACTAATGAGTCCCACTAAGGTGTGTATATAACCAATAAGTTATGTTTTGGACTAATGATGGTCCAATAAGGTGTGTTTAGTAGGGCAATGAGGGTCGGTTTGGACCAATAAGTCCTAGTAAGGTGTGTCTTATATAACCAATAAGTTGTGTTTAGGACCAATGATGGCCCAATAATGTGTGTTTAAGGGCAATGAGGGTCTGTTGGGACCAATGAGTCCCAATAAATTGTGTATATAACCAATAAGTTGTGTTTACGACCAATTATGGCCCAATAAGGTGTGTTTAGTTGGTACCAATGAGTCCCACTAATGTGTGTATATAACCAATACGTTGTGTTTAGGACCAATGATGGCACAATAAAGTGGGTATAGGGACAATGAGGGTTAGTTGGTACCAATGAGTCCTAATAAGGTGTTTATATAACCAATAAGTTGTGTTTACAACCAATTATGGCCCAATATGGTGTGTTTAGTTGGGACTAATGAGTCCCACTAAGGTGTGTATATAAGCAATAAGTTATTTTTTGGACTAATGATGGTCCAATAAGGTGTGTTTATTAGGGCAATGAGGGTCGGTTAGGACCAATAAGTCCTAGCAAGGTGTGTATATAACCAATAAGTTGTGTTTAGGACCAACGATGGCCCAATAATGTGTGTTTAGTTGGGAGTAATGAGTCCCACTAAGGTGTGTATATAACCAATAAGTTGTGTTTAGGACCAATGATGGCCCTATAAGGAGTGTTTAGAAGGGCAATGAGGGTCGGTTGGGACCAATAAGTCCTAGTAAGGTGTGTCTTATATAACCAATAAGTTGTGTTTAGGACCAATGATGGCCCAATAATGTGTGTTTAAGGGCAATGAGGGTCTGTTGGGACCAATGAGTCACAATAAAGTGTGTATATAACCAATAAGTTGTGTTTACGACCAATTATGGCCCAATAAGGTGTGTTTAGTTGGGACCAATGAGTCCCACTAATGTGTGTATATAACCAATACGTTGTGTTTAGGACCAATGATGGCACAATAAAGTGGGTTTAGGGACAATGAGGGTTAGTTGGCACCAATGAGTCCTAATAAGGTGTTTATATAACCAATAAGTTGTGTTTACAACCAATTATGGCCCAATATGGTGTGTTTAGTTGGGACTAATGAGTCCCACTAAGGTGTGTATATAACCAATAATTTTTTTTTTGGACTAATGATGGTCCAATAAGGTGTGTTTATTAGGGCAATGAGGGTCGGTTAGGACCAATAAGTCCTAGCAAGGTGTGTATATAACCAATAAGTTGTGTTTAGGACCAATGATGGCCCAATAATGTGTGCTTAGTTGGGACTAATGAGTCCCACTAAGGTGTGTATATAACCAATAAGTTGTGTTTAGGACCAATGATGGCCCAATAAGGTGTGTTTAATAGGGCAATGAGGGTCGGTTGGGACCAATATGTCCTAGTAAGGTGTGTCTTATATAACCAATAAGTTGTGTTTAGGACCAATGATGGCCCAATAATGTGTGTTTAAGGGCAATGAGGGTCTGTTGGGACCAATGAGTCCCAATAAAGTGTGTATATAACCAATAAGTTGTGTTTACGACCAATTATGGCCCAATAAGGTGTATTTAGTTGTGACCAATGAGTCCCACTAATGTGTGTATATAACCAATACGTTGTGTTTAGGACCAATGATGGCACAATAAAGTGGGTTTAGGGACAATGAGGGTTAGTTGGCACCAATGAGTCCTAATAAGGTGTTTATATAACCAATAAGTTGTGTTTACAACCAATTATGGCCCAATATGGTGTGTTTAGTTGGGACTAATGAGTCCCACTAAGGTGTGTATATAACCAATAATTTTTTTTTTGGACTAATGATGGTCCAATAAGGTGTGTTTATTAGGGCAATGAGGGTCGGTTAGGACCAATAAGTCCTAGCAAGGTGTGTATATAACCAATAAGTTGTGTTTAGGACCAATGATGGCCCAATAATGTGTGTTTAGTTGGGACTAATGAGTCCCACTAAGGTGTGTATATAACCAATAAGTTGTGTTTAGGACCAATGATGGCCCAATAAGGTGAGTTTAATAGGGCAATGAGGGTCGGTTGGGACCAATATGTCCTCGTAAGGTGTGTATATAACCAATAAGTTGTGTTTAGGACCAATGATGGCCCAATAATTTGTGTTTAAGGTAAATGAGGGTCAGTTGGGACCAATGAGTCCTAATAAAGTGTGTATATAACTAATAAGTTGTGTTTACGACCAATTATGGCCCAATAAGGTGTGTTTAGTTGGGACCAATGAGTCCCACTAATGTGTGTATATAACCAATACGTTGTGTTTAGGACCAATGATGGCACAATAAAGTGGGTTTAGGGACAATGAGGGTTAGTTGGCACCAATGAGTCCTAATAAGGTGTTTATATAACCAATAAGTTGTGTTTACGACCAATTATGGCCCAATATGGTGTGCTTTGTTGGGACTAATGAGTCCCACTAAGGTGTGCATATAACCAATAAGTTATGTTTAGGACCAATGATGGCGTAATAAGGTGTGTTTAGTAGGGCAATGAGGGTCGGTTAGGACCAATAATTCCTAGTAAGGTGTGTATATAACCAATAAGTTGTGTTTAGGACCAATGATGGCCCAATAATGTGTGTTTAGTTGGGACTAATGAGTCCCACTAAGATGTGTATATAACCAATAAGTTGTGTTTAGGACCAATGATGGCCCTATAAGGAGTGTTTAGTAGGGCAATGAGGGTCGGTTGGGACCAATAAGTCCTAGTAAGGTGTGTCTTATATAACCAATAAGTTGTGTTTAGGACCAATGATGGCCCAATAATGTGTGTTTAAGGGAAATGATTGTCAGTTGGGACCAATGAGTCCCAATAAAGTGTGTATATAACCAATAAGTTGTGTTTACGACCAATTATGGCCCAATAAGGTGTGTTTAGTTGGGACCAATGAGTCCCACTAATGTGTGCATATAACCAATACGTTGTGTTTAGGACCAATGATGGCACAATAAAGTGGGTTTAGGGACAATGAGGGTTAGTTGGCACCAATGGGTCCTAATAAGATGTTTATATAACCAATACGTTGTGTTTACGACCAATTATGGCCCAATATGGTGTGTTTAGTTGGGACTAATGAGTCCCACTAAGGTGTGTATATAACCAATAAGTTATGTTTTGGACTAATGATGGTCCAATAAGGTGTGTTTAGTAGGGAAATGAGGGTAGGTTAGGACCACTAAGTCCTAGCAAGGTGTGTCTTATATAACCAATAAGTTGTGTTTAGGACCAATGATGGCCCAATAATGTGTGTTTAAGGGAAATGATTGTCAGTTGGGACCAATGAGTCCCAATAAAGTGTGTATATAACCAATAAGTTGTGTTTACGACCAATTATGGCCCAATAAGGTGTGTTTAGTTGGGACCAATGAGTCCCACTAATGTGTGCATATAACCAATACGTTGTGTTTAGGACCAATGATGGCACAATAAAGTGGGTTTAGGGACAATGAGGGTTAGTTGGCACCAATGGGTCCTAATAAGATGTTTATATAACCAATACGTTGTGTTTACGACCAATTATGGCCCAATATGGTGTGTTTAGTTGGGACTAATGAGTCCCACTAAGGTGTGTATATAACCAATAAGTTATGTTTTGGACTAATGATGGTCCAATAAGGTGTGTTTAGTAGGGAAATGAGGGTAGGTTAGGACCACTAAGTCCTAGCAAGGTGTGTATATAACCAATAAGTTGTGTTTAGGACCAATGATGGCCCAATAATGTGTGTTTAGTTGGGACTAATGAGTCCCACTAAGGTGTGTATATAACCAATAAGTTGTGTTTAGGACCAATGATGGCCCTATAAGGAGTGTTTAGAAGGGCAATGAGGGTCGATTGGGACCAATAAGTCCTAGTAAGGTGTGTCTTATATAACCAATAAGTTGTGTTTAGGACAAATGATGGCCCAATAATGTGTGTTTAAGGGCAATGAGGGTCAGTTGGGACCAATGAGTCCCAATAAAGTGTGTATATAACCAAGAAGTTGTGTTTACGACCAATTATGGCCCAATAAGGTGTATTTAGTTGTGACCAATGAGTCCCACTAATGTGTGTATATAACCAATACGTTGTGTTTAGGACCAATGATGGCACAATAAAGTGGGTTTAGGGACAATGAGGGTTAGTTGGCACCAATGAGTCCTAATAAGTTGTTTATATAACCAATAAGTTGTGTTTACGACCAATTATGGCCCAATATGGTGTGTTTAGTTGGGACCAATGAGTCCCACTAATGTGTGCATATAACCAATACGTTGTGTTTAGGACCAATGATGGCACAATAAAGTGGGTTTAGGGACAATGAGGGTTAGTTGGCACCAATGAGTCCTAATAAGGTGTTTATATAACCAATAAGTTGTGTTTACGACCAATTATGGCCCAATATGGTGTGCTTTGTTGGGACTAATGAGTCCCACTAAGGTGTGCATATAACCAATAAGTTATGTTTAGGACCAATGATGGCGTAATAAGGTGTGTTTAGTAGGGCAATGAGGGTCGGTTAGGACCAATAATTCCTAGTAAGGTGTGTATATAACCAATAAGTTGTGTTTAGGACCAATGATGGCCCAATAATGTGTGTTTAGTTGGGACTAATGAGTCCCACTAAGATGTGTATATAACCAATAAGTTGTGTTTAGGACCAATGATGGCCCTATAAGGAGTGTTTAGTAGGGCAATGAGGGTCGGTTGGGACCAATAAGTCCTAGTAAGGTGTGTCTTATATAACCAATAAGTTGTGTTTAGGACCAATGATGGCCCAATAATATGTGTTTAAGGGAAATGATTGTCAGTTGGGACCAATGAGTCCCAATAAAGTGTGTATATAACCAATAAGTTGTGTTTACGACCAATTATGGCCCAATAAGGTGTGTTTAGTTGGGACCAATGAGTCCCACTAATGTGTGCATATAACCAATACGTTGTGTTTAGGACCAATGATGGCACAATAAAGTGGGTTTAGGGACAATGAGGGTTAGTTGGCACCAATGGGTCCTAATAAGATGTTTATATAACCAATACGTTGTGTTTACGACCAATTATAGCCCAATATGGTGTGTTTAGTTGGGACTAATGAGTCCCACTAAGGTGTGTATATAACCAATAAGTTATGTTTTGGACTAATGATGGTCCAATAAGGTGTGTTTAATAGGGAAATGAAGGTAGGTTAGGACCACTAAGTCCTAGCAAGGTGTGTATATAACCAATAAGTTGTGTTTAGGACCAATGATGGCCCAATAATGTGTGTTTAGTTGGGACTAATGAGTCCCACTAAGGTGTGTATATAACCAATAAGTTGTGTTTAGGACCAATGATGGCCCTATAAGGAGTGTTTAGAAGGGCAATGAGGGTCGATTGGGACCAATAAGTCATAGTAAGGTGTGTCTTATATAACCAATAAGTTGTGTTTAGGACAAATGATGGCCCAATAATGTGTGTTTAAGGGCAATGAGGGTCAGTTGGGACCAATGAGTCCCAATAAAGTGTGTATATAACCAAGAAGTTGTGTTTACGACCAATTATGGCCCAATAAGGTGTATTTAGTTGTGACCAATGAGTCCCACTAATGTGTGTATATAACCAATACGTTGTGTTTAGGACCAATGATGGCACAATAAAGTGGGTTTAGGGACAATGAGGGTTAGTTGGCACCAATGAGTCCTAATAAGTTGTTTATATAACCAATAAGTTGTGTTTACGACCAATTATGGCCCAATATGGTGTGTTTAGTTGGGACCAATGAGTCCCACTAATGTGTGCATATAACCAATACGTTGTGTTTAGGACCAATGATGGCACAATAAAGTGGGTTTAGGGACAATGAGGGTTAGTTGGCACCAATGGGTCCTAATAAGATGTTTATATAACCAATACGTTGTGTTTACGACCAATTATGGCCCAATATGGTGTGTTTAGTTGGGACTAATGAGTCCCACTAAAGTGTGTATATAACCAATAAGTTATGTTTTGGACTAATGATGGTCCAATAAGGTGTGTTTAGTAGGGCAATGAGGGTCGGTTAGGACCACTAAGTCCTAGCAAGGTGTGTATATAACCAATAAGTTGTGTTTAGGACCAATGATGGCCCAATAATGTGTGTTTAGTTGGGACAAATGAGTCACACTAAGGTGTGTATATAACCAATAAGTTGTGTTTAGGAACAATGATGGCCCTATAAGGAGTGTTTAGAAGGGCAATGAGGGTCGGTTGGGACCAATAAGTCCTAGTAAGGTGTGTCTTATATAACCAATAAGTTGTGTTTAGGACCAATGATGGCCCAATAATGTGTGTTTAAGGGCAATGAGGGTCAGTTGGGACCAATGAGTCCTAATAAAGTGTGTATATAACCAACAAGTTGTGTTTACGACCAATTATGGCCTAATAAGGTGTGTTTAGTTGGGACCAATGAGTCCCACTAATGTGTGTATATAACCAATACGTTGTGTTTAGGACCAATGATGGCACAATAAAGTGGGTTTAGGGACAATGAGGGTTAGTTGGCACCAATGAGTCCTAATAAGGTGTTTATATAACCAATAAGTTGTGTTTACGACCAATTATGGCCCAATAAGGTGTGTTTAGTTGGGACCAATGAGTCCCACTAATGTGTGCATATAACCAATACGTTGTGTTTAGGACCAATGATGGCACAATAAAGTGGGTTTAAGGACAATGAGGGTTAGTTGGCACCAATGAGTCCTAATAAGATGTTTATATAACCAATAAGTTGTGTTTACGACCAATTATGGCCCAATATGATGTGTTTAGTTGGGACTAATGAGTCCCACTAAGGTGTGTATATAACCAATAAGTTATGTTTAGGACCAATGATGGCCCTATAAGGAGTGTTTAGAAGGGCAATGAGGGTCGGTTGGGACCAATAAGTCCTAGTAAGGTGTGTCTTATATAACCAATAAGTTGTGTTTAGGACCAATGATGGCCCAATAATGTGTGTTTAAGGGCAATGAGGGTCAGTTGGGACCAATGAGTCCCAATAAAGTGTGTATATAACCAATAAGTTGTGTTTACGACCAATTATGGCCCAATAAGGTGTGTTTAGTTGGGACCAATGAGTCCCACTAATGTGTGTATATAACCAATACGTTGTGTTTAGGACCAATGATGGCACAATTAAG
>JBCNJP010013177.1:0-12708 GCA_039602395.1 Deinandra increscens subsp. villosa | reverse complement strand
ATTTGAGTCGGTTTTCGTCATTTTATTTAGTTTTTAGTTTGTTTTTAATTATTTGAGTCTTATTATGGTATTGAGTCATTTTTATATATTATGGTGTGGGTTTAGATATATATTTGAGTTTCCTGTTTAATTAGTTTAAATGTGATTTAGTTGTGCTCTAAATGGTTAAATATATTTGATTGTAGGGTGACATACGAGTCCGAGGGGATGGTATGACATTCATAAAAAATCAAGGGTTTAAAGAGTTAATTACAAAGGTCAAGGGGCTGCATGATAAATGAATGAAAAATGGAGGGCTAAAATGAATAATATCAAAAATATGAAATACATTCATGCGTTGAATTTCTTTGTTGGTGACCCGACTTATAACTCGGACCCGCACCGTATTTTTGAAACAAAATAAGAAAACATTTAAATGGCGGTGGCTTGGTAATTCACATCATGTGGACATAAAAGGATATAAAAAGAGTTCAATAAAAATTAATGGGGAGGAACCTTACGCACGCAAAAAATACGAACGGCAGAAGCAGAGGAGTTCGACTAAATTTCACAGCCGACCACGAAGAGCGTAAGGGACGATTTCAGAGACAGGAAGGACCAAGAAAAATAGAGGAGATCACCCGGTTCAATTATTCGACATCGCTAATCAATCCGGGTTTTATCTTTTCTTATTTTATCTTGTAATTGAATTATTCAAACTATGTTCTTGATCAAGACTTTAACTTTTATCTATGATTTTGGTTTAGACAGATGTGTTGGCTAATTTTATTAGTACCACCTAGATCGTTATGATGACTTTTAATATTTATGATTTTTATTCAGTTGTGACAATTTTATGATAGATGATGAAAATGCGTGAGCATCGGATCGTCTACTCGATCTAGCTATCCGGACATCGAAACGTAATTAACCGATTGTTTTATTGATCAAAACGAACAATTACAACCAGTGTAAACACAGAGAATTGACACAGAGATTACACACTCAGAAACACACACTTAAGATTTGCTCACACGCTCAGAACTACTAAACACAAAGACCAAACTACTATATATACCCGATCGGCCGAACTCCCACCGAACCCCAGGTTCGGCCGGTCCGAACTTCAGGTTCGGACCTAGTTCGGCCAACCCTATATTGGCTTGAACTTGGTCTTCGTTCGATACTTCACACGACGCACATTTCAGGTATCAACAAACTCCCCCTCGTCGTGTGCAGTATCTCTTCTCATTTCTCTCAACATCATCAAAACTGTATCTTCAATCAAGCTCCCCCTCAAGTAAAGAATCCGTTTATCCAATGAAATGAATCTTCGAACAAACTCCTCCTCAACTCAATCGTAGCTTGATCTTGAATACTTGATGATATCTAGTATATCTCTGGTCTTTATCAACAGCTTCAGAAGACTTGAAGTTGTGATAGCTTGCACAACAGCATCCTGCATTAACACTTAAATAATCTTGGCGCAAAACGTCTCTTCGAGACTCCAAGATATGATTTTGAAAATTGATTTTATATCACGTGTTGATCAGATCGAAAATAAAGCAGAAACAAAATCTTTTTGGCTTTTTGAAAGTTTATATCAAAACACACCTAAAATCTTTTTGATCTTTTCTAAAATGAAATGAAATTGCAATACAGAATCAGACACTATTTTTGGTATGAGAAAGATCACTATATGGGATCATATTGATCATAACGCACTGAACTACACTTCAATTTCAATTAATTGAAACACATAAGTCATGTCGATTGCTGGTATAATTTGTCCATCTTAAGCTCAGACAGAATCATACTCATAACATCTGGATATGTTAAGGTATTGATTAGATTTGCTTTGACCAGTGTACCCCACACTATCAGACATATTCAGACATTTTCTGTTTTTCTTTCTTTTTCTTTTGTGTGATTGCATTTGTGAACTTTCACATTGCATACTATTTTTCATGATACAGTCAACTGTGTTCCATGCAAAAAGAAATAAGAACGTTAAATCGTCTACCTTAAGGTCGATCTTTCGATACGCAGATAAGGCCTCGGATTTAACAAAATAAGAAAAATAAAACAAGTTGAAGTTGTATAACTCAACAACAATCAGGTCGGTACTCCCGTACACGCAGAGAAAGTCCGATGAGTTATACGAAACACCAAAGAAAATAAAGCAGAACGTCAAACGAACAACGATCAGGTCGATCTTTCGATACGCAGAGAAAGTCCGATCGTTTGACAAAATAAAGAAAATCAAACAAGATTAAATCTTTGCAAAATGAACACATGTATACACAGTGACTTCTCATTTTGAATTTCACACTTATTTTTCTTTTTGTGTCATGAAATATGCATCAAGATGTTATCCACATGGTCAAGCATTAGTATTTAGGGTATATCATGTGACACCCGAGAATTTCAAGGTTAACTTCCGTTAGACAAACCCGTTAGTTACGTTATAAGTGTTAACTTAGTAACTAATGCATAACTAGGCCGAATACGTCCACGACCTTTGGTTGATCACCGAACCCGTCCATATGTGTTATGTGTTCATCATTGATTGTCTTTATGTGCAATGTGATTTAAATACATGACTTATTATTGTGAATAGCATGATTAATTGTAAATACTTGATTATGTGAAAATTGATCTGTTTTGGTAGCCAGCGAAACTAACGGGCGAAACTATAGTGTCGCCCGTTAGCCAGCTAAGCTACCCGTTAACTCGTGACCAGAGCTAGTTTCGCCTGGCCAGCGAAACTGCCAGCGAAACTAGCCTCTGATATAAATAAACTTAATAAACCCTAGTTTCTCCATTTGCCTCATTTCATCACAAACACACACACTCTCCTCTCTGGAACCTGGTCAGCCGAGAAAGTCACCCAAGGACCAAGATCTCAGCCCCTAGACCATCATCTCATCTCATTCATCGACCCTAGAATCATCCGTGAGTCCCAAAAACTATGTTTTATGCTTTTCTATATGTTTTCTTCTTAAAGCATGCTCAAACCTTCATGATATTGCTTGATCTTCTGTATATATGCTTTAGGATGCTAGATCTGTACTAAAGTTGATAACTTTACGTGTGAAATCCATCCATGTTAGAGATTTATGCAAATTAGGTCATTTTAGGGTTTTGAACCTATTTTAGAGATTTGATGATCAAAATGCATGTTAAACTTGTTAAAGCTGCTTGATTTATGTTGGTAAATGCCTAGGAATGATAGATAATGAATTGCATGTATGATCAGAAGCTGTTAGGTTGATTTTTAGGCAAATCCGTATGTTTTTCGCGACCAGCGAAACTGTCATGTTCTCTGGGCGAAACTAAGTAGCGAAATTATATCTCCTTCCAGCGACACTGGCCAGCGAAACTATAGTGTCGCCGGGTAACCTGACCAGACCAGCTCGAGCGAAACTACCGAGCGAAATACCTGAACGAAAGTTCAAACCAGTTTCCCTGCGAAACTAGGCTAGCGAAACTGCGTCAGCAGTTTCGGGCGAAACTAGCCTAGCGAAACTGTGTCACCGGGCATTGCCTAGCGAAAGTGCTGCCCGTGCACCTAGCGAAACTGCCTAGCGAAACTATGCTAGCGAAACTAAGGCCTGACCTAAAAACCAAACTTGTGAAATTTGCTTAAGTGTTATGCCATGACTTACATGATTATGCCATGATGAAACATGTTTGATATCTGATTTATATAAACCCTTGTTTATGATCAACCATTGGTGTCGTGTGTCGATATGTCGTGTCTTAGCTTAACGTGCTATGTTATGGGCCATAGTGAACGTTGTTTGAAATAAATTAGACACAAGACTAATATATAAGACCTAAATGAATTATAGGTCTTCATTAAGAAATCAGTTCAAGGATAATTAAGCAAGTCTAGCCGAGCAACCAAAGGTGAGTGTCACTAACCCGCAAGATACGATCCCGATAGGGACGGAAAGAACAACTTAGAAACAATGCTGACAAAACTTACGAGTGCCGAGCACCGGACGAATACAAATTGACTGATTTTCACCAAGTGTTTATGGGAACACTTGGGGAAGGAATCAAGTCGTCGTTACGAAAAATAAAACTGATAAATGATTTTTGGTTTCGGAAGAAACCCTAAGTGAAATGTTTTAATATGGCTAGCATAGGTTAAAGGCTTTAAACCAAATGATATCACATGATTTCTAAGGAATGTTTTCGATTAAATAAAAAGTCCTCATAATTAATTGTGCCATTAATTCGTGGAAGCGAGGGGATGTTGGGTAGATCTACTGGAGTTTGACAAACTCCGCTCCGGGGCACTGGAGGTGCACGGGGAACAATATCAGCCTATTTGACACCGTGATCCCAAGAGGAGGACACGGGGGAGGCAAAAAGAGCAGTGACGAAAGTCCGCAAATAAAAATTAATGACGGTGGAACACCGCAGAATAATTAGTCAGCTTGGTACAATCTTCCTTAGTGCATGAAACGACGGATTAGCTACCCGCGATATCGGTTGAGTTCTTTAATTCTTACAAGACTAAGCGCATATTAAATAATCGGTAATTGACGTTTAAAAGCATCGTTTTTCATAAAACAAATATTACGTATGTATATGTTGACAAAGAAAGTGATTATGAGACCGGGCCAATGCATGACAAGCCCACCGTGAACTCACCAGCCTTTTGGTTGACACTTGCGTGGTTTTCACTTTTGCAGATCGCTGAGGAGTATCCGGAGCAGGTTGACATGGCTCAAGAAAATGTTTACTTTCATTTGAACTAACTTGGGAATTTATATAACAATTTATGTTTTGTAATTAAAGCACGCGGTTAGTGCTAAGATATTTATGTTTACATTCCGCTGCGTAACTTTTGAAACTGTTTTATTTATGAACATTGGACTTTACTTTGATTCGTTTAGTATTTGTAACTAATGGTTGTGGTCCTGGTCTAGTCGCGCCCCTTAACGGTATAAACGCCGTTAGTGGTTAATTGGGGGTGTGACATATCACATCTGAATACTTTCTGATTTGTCGAGCCTACCAAGCACATCAAACAATGATCTTATGGCCCTTTCATCTACTTTATCCATAAGTCAGATACGTATGCCAATGTACCATCATTTCCCAATGATCAATTTCTCACAATTTTATATTTTGCAAGTATTCACCTTCCTTCATTATATATTTTGCATGTATTCACCTTCTCCCCATACCATGCATTTTCTCAATTACTCCCCCTTACTTACAATTCTCCCCCTTAAAATGAAAACTCTATTTTTGGATTTTCATTTTACACAAAAAATAAGACTCTATTTTTGGCTTTTGGAGAAAAAACGTAAGCAAAGAAAATTGATCAATCAACACGGATATGTTTCAGATTTTGAGAAAAATTTGTCATTAAATTTAAATTAAACAGAATACTCCTCCATCAACAATTTTTCAATCGTCGATAGGTCTTCTAGAAGTACCTGCACACTGGACAACCTAATTAGTTCACAAATGACACGAAGCGAATCGCTTCTGGTCGACCAGTGTCCTGATTTTGCTTTGAAACCACCTTAGGTTTCCATTCCCGTTGTTTTGGTAATTCAATTTTCGATGAAACAGTCACAGGTGACTGTGATGATGAACCTACATTTTGATCTTTTGAAAACTTTGGAACAAAACGTTTTTGTTTTTGAAAGAATGTAGGTTCAAATTCATCAAAAACTCTGCCTTTTTCATCAAAGAACTTTTTGTTGGCAGATTTACCAAAAACTGATTTCTTATGAAATCTTTGTGAGTGAATCAGCAGGTGAGGGACAATCTTTTGCCATATGCCCTGGGCGACGGCAAATATAACAAATTCTTGTCGTTTTATCCCATCTTTGATGTACCTGCGAAGAACACACATGAATATCTCTAACATAATCAGAATGAGAATCATATACCTGATGTCTGTGATCATGTACCCATTTAGAGGTAGGGCTTAGAGATTGAGAACGTTCAGAAGAAATGGTTGCTTTCACAAAGACCTCAGCAATCTTCCGAGCATCAACACAATGAAGTGGAAATTCTTTGTCTGAAAATAATTGATCCGAACCCTTGAGTTTGTAAAAACGTTCGGGTTGAATTTTATCAGCTTGAAAAACTTCCTTCTTCACTTCTTTGACTAACTCACCCTTTTCTTCACAAATTTCAGCTTTCGAAGTTTCAGCATTCTTCTTATCTTGCTTCAAAACTTCCAAAACCTCATTCAATGTTTGGATTTCCATGGTCAAATACTCATTCTTTAAAGTCAACTTCTTTCCATGATCTTTAGAAATTTCCAACTCTGAATTAATCACATCAACCGCCTCAGATAGCTGTTGAACTTTATTCATCAATAAAGCATTTTCTTTCATCAAACTCTCCAAATTTTCAGCAGATTCATAAGAACTTGGAATTGAACTAGTATCGGAACTAGTTTCTGAACAAAAATCTTCTTGTTGATCATGCGTAACTATCAATGCAGATGAATCATACCCAAACTGTTGACCCCAATCATATACACCATCATTTTGAGCAATCAAAGCAGAGTTCTTACTTGTGCTACTAGTAGATGGTTGAGTAAAACCAGGCTTTGGTGATATAGGAACAACAGACTTACTTGCATGTGCCTGATGACAATCTTTAGCAAAATGTCCAAGTTGTGAACATTTATAACACTTTAATTTGGACTTGTCAAAACCCAATTTATCACCAGAAATATTCCTTCCATGCTTCTTAAAGAATCTTTTAGATCTTTGACACAACATAGCATATTGCCAAGATACATCCAATTCGGTTAGTTGATCATCATCAAGAGCATCAAGATCCTCACTAGTTAACTTCGCATCAGCAACATTTTTGAGAATCAATCCAAAGGATGATGAAATCAATGCAGAAATCATTTTGGCACAATCATCGGTTGATTCCGCTGAAAAAGCATTTTGACTTGAAAAATTTGGAATTGTAAAATTGCAACCTCTTGAAGAATTATTATCAGAATTTCCTAAAGCTCCAGCTATAAAAGCAACACTTGGTGCTGTATTCTGATTTGGTTTAGACTTTGCACTCATGCTTGCACTATTTTCACCATGATACAACTCAGGATGTTGCAAGGTAGCGGTTGACTTCTTTGAGTTTAACATTTCCATTTCTCGAGCATGAAGTTTTCCAGTAAGCTCGTGAAATGTCATTGCAGAATAATCCTTGTCATGAGTGAGTAACAAAACATAATTTTCCCACTTTTCAGGTAATGCTTCCATAATCTTTTCTTTTAAATCAGCATCAGATTTTTCTATTCCAACAACCTTCAACTCACTAATCAAATGTGAAAATCTTGAAACTAGAGCAGTAATGTTTTCGTTGTCATAATTCTGAAAGTTATCAAATTCTTTGTTTAAAACTTTCTTTCGACTCTTCTTATAATCAGCGTTGCCTTCACATCTTGCGGATAAAGCATCCCATAATTGCTTAGATTTCTTGCAAGTGCTAAATTGATGAAGCAATTCAGTAGGTAATGCCATAGTAAGATAACCATAAACTTTCTGCTCAAGTTCATAACTTTTTCGTTCAGTAGCATCAAAATCTTGAACTTCCTTAAAATCTCCATCTTCAGTTGGTCGTTCATACAATTTTCGAATTGGAATCCATAAATCAATGTCATTCGTGCTAATATAAGCAGAAAACCGTTTCTTCCAATTTTGGTAATCTTCAAGTTTTAACAATTTGGGAACTTTCTGACTTGTTCCAATTTCATTGTCAAAATTGAGCATAGTTTGCATTGCACTCTGCATTGCGGCAAATGCTTGAAATTCCGACATCGTTGAAAATCTGAACAAATCTGCCCTCCGAACTTGCTCCGAACTTAGTCTGCCGTCCGAACCTACTCCGAACTTAGTCCGAACCTAAATCAGACTCCGAACGAGCTCCGAACCTTCACCGAACGTACTCCGAACCTATGAAGACTCCGATCTACCTCCGAACCTCAAATCTCACCGAACCTAGACCGATACACCACCGAACTCTCGCCGAACTCTCTCCGAGTCACCTCCGAACCTCAAGTTCGGAGCGGTTACTCCGAGCTTGCCCAGTAACCTCCGAACCTCGAAGACATTTTTCGAAAACTCGTGAAAACGGACTGATTTTGATGAAACTTGATATAGTGGATAAGAAAAACTGATAGAAAATGGTTTAGAAACAGTTTTGGCACAAAACACCCGTGAGAAATGATAGAAAACACGTAATGAAGCTTGAGAAAACTTCAAAAACGCTCAATAATCCGAGAATAGCAACCACAGATCAGTAGAGTGAACCAGAAAGCTCTGATACCACTTGAAAATGCGTGAGCATCGGATCGTCTACTCGATCTAGCTATCCGGACATCGAAACGTAATTAACCGATTGTTTTATTGATCAAAACGAACAATTACAACCAGTGTAAACACAGAGAACTGACACAGAGATTACACACTCAGAAACACACACTTAAGATTTGCTCACACGCTCAGAACTCCTAAACACAAAGACCAAACTACTATATATACCCGATCGGTCGAACTCCCATCGAACCCCAGGTTCGGCCGGTCCGAACTTCAGGTTCGGACCAAGTTCGGCCAACCCTATATTGGCTTGAACTTGGTCTTCGTTCGATACTTCACACGACGCACATTTCAGGTATCAACAGATGATTACTCTATTAAATTCCTCTAATTGATTGCAATTGGTGTATATGTATATTATTATTACGGTTTTATTTATTACTTAATGCTTAGATTGCCATCGAATGTCTTTCGAGTTGGGTAATGCATCTAAAGGTGTTAGCTTTAGGTTTTTCATCTAGAGAATAGTTTAGGAGACGTCCCGAACTAGAACATTGGTTAATAATTGACATCTTGAATTCAATATTCTGCCTATCTAAATAAGCTCACAAGGATGATAGTTAATAATTAGTCGGGTTGGTTAACTGTTTAGGATCAAATTATCCCACAAGGAAATTCCCTAGGTTAGTTAATTAATATGCTAATCGTGTTAGTTGTAGAACTTTAGTGAGGCTTCATCTATCTTAAGGTGTCCTAGAGTCTGTCGAAGGTGGTTAGAATAGGTGGGTTGGGACGAACTCAAAAGGTGAACCAACCGTTCAAGCACTAGAATTATCAGTTAGGAACAAGCCGGAAGGTGACCTGACCAATTAGTGAGCGTATTCGATTCTTAGGATTTCCTACTGCTTCACACCCGGTAAATGATCTGGGGTCCACTAGCGTGTTCTTAGAGTTGTCATTAAGATCCTTGTTCCATTATATTTGTCATAGCCGATAGAAGTCAATAGCATAAAATAGGAGTCTAGGCCTAGGTGGTACTGTTTCTCTCATCCGAGTATCTCTTAGGTTTCTTCGTCTTCATTTAATTAGTTAATCAGTTAGTTAAGTTAGTTAAATCCTAAATTCAAAAACCCAAATTACTCAAATTTTCCATTCATAGAGTCCTAGGTTAGAGTCTACCTATCTAGTGTCCTTAGGGGTCGATATCCGGTCTTCTGTAGCTATACTGCCACCGATAGGTACACTTGCCTTAGGTTCGGTCTAGTTTTAGGAGTTTCGGTAAAATTAGGTGTGTCTAGGTATAAGTTTAGGTCTAAGATAATTTTATTGTTTTTAGGTGCAGTTCCGAACACATCAATATTTAATAACGTTTTCACAGTGCAACATTTCCAACAGGACGTTGAAGCAAGGGAAAAACCTCTGGGCGATTTCTAGGGTTTCGGGTTGCTCATCTCTACTAATCGGATTATCCAACTACTGTATAACGATCTGTATATGATTCTTGGATTTTTTAAGTTGCATCTGAAGAAGATCCTTGAACTTCCTTGCGTTGTAAGGAATCTGTTAGCTGTGAGTGTGGATTATTTGATTAGGGTTTGTGATTTTCTTTGTTCCGGAAATCCTATCTGTTTTTTCTCTAGTGTGTAACGATCTGTTGCAATCCTTGATTTGTTTTAAGTCGCATCTAAATCAGATCCTTGATTCTTTTCTTGTGAATGTAACGAATTGGTTAGCGCTGTGAGGGATTCGTTTTAGGGTTTCGATGGCTATCTTCTTCTGTAACGTTATTTTCTACATGGCAAGTAATACACCAGGTCAACCGCTTGATAGTAAGGGTTCGTTAGGGCTGATAACTAAATTAAAGAACATCGATGGCAAGCCTATTATTAAACGTGGAAACTTGAAAACAAATTCTAACTCGGTCAGGTTTGAGAAAGCTAAGACTACTAGGGTTCAATCGAAGTCTCATGATGATAAGCAGCTGGCGGTGATTGAGGGTAATCAAGATGAGCGGGCTGACCCGTTAGTTGCTGATTCTTCCTCTATTTATACTGTGACTGGGGTGGTTAATCCTGATATGCCGATGATCAATTCGACACCCTCCTATGCTGCTAGGGTTTTGAATTCGTCAGGTACAAATAAAGTGAATTTTCGTTCCCTGAAATCTGAGGTTTCTCATGAGGGTGTGGACCTAGTTCTTCCTAAGAAGTCTGTTCGTAAGGTTCAAACTAAGCTCTCCTTTACGCTGTATGGTTACTTTTTAGGGGATAGAATTGCCTTCCCGGTGGTCGACTATTATGTGAAGCAAAATTGGAATAAATTTGGGTTGCAAAAAACGATGATGAATGCTAATGGGTTTTTCTTCTTTAAATATTCTGAGAAGAAGGGTATGATTGATGCGCTTGAGGGGGGCCATTGGCTCATAAAAATCTTCCTTTATTCCTTAATATATGGACCCCTACTACACAACTTAAGAAGGATGATATAAAATCTATCTCGGTGTGGGTCAAATTCCATGATGACCCAATTGTTGTGTATACAGATGATGTCCTGAGTATGATTACAACTAAGGTGGGTACTCCTAAACTTCTTGATTCTCGGACTACTTCGATGTGTATGAATGCTTGGGGAAGAAGTAGTTTTGCTAGAGCTCTCATTGAGCTATCGACTGAGCAAGATTTTAAAGAAACTATAGTGGTTGCCATACCAGAATTAGAAGGAGATAAGTTCGTAAAGGAAACTGTTTATGTGGAGTACGAATGGAAACCACCTAGATGTAAATATTGTAGTGTGTTTGGACATGAGTCTCATGGGTGTCCTAAACATGAAAAAAGCTGGTTGCACGGAAGGTTGTCAATGAGGGTTTTATTGAACCAAAACAGAAAATAAGTAGCTAGGAAACAACTTGTCCAGCCAACGAAAGTTAAACAAAAAATTTTGTACCGTCCGGTTACTGGAAAAACAAAAGAAAGTGAAAAAAATAGTGTCAACCATGATCAGGGGGTCTCCACGTCGCCCGTTTGTTGTTCTTGAACATGAGGATGGTGGGACGGCTGGTGTTACGTCTTCTATGGCAGTATTTAGCTTGGAATCACAGTCAAAGCATCTCAAGTATCCTATTGTGGATACTATTGCGAGTGATGATGAGGTGGAAGAAATTTACAACGAAACATAAATGTTTATGGTGGGGGGGGGGGAACAAAAACTACTCTTAAAGGGGCAAGCACTCCTTCTGATGGGGTTTCCAATGATTAGTTTTGCGTCATAGAATATAAGGGGTTTGAACCGTCCCCTCAAACAAAAAGAGGTTCATCAGGTTGTAAAAGAAAATAACCTTAGTATGTGTGCTATTCTTGAGTCTGACGTGAATGTTGGAAAGCTTTTCCAAATCTGTAAGGGTGTGTTTAAAAAGTGGAATTGGTCATCCAATGGGAATATGTGTAGAAAGGGTACTTGAATCATATTGGCATGGGATGCGGATGTTTTTGATGTTATGATTATATCTCAATCTGATCAACTTATGCATGCTCAAGTTTTTTTGTAAAGACTCTACACAGATGTTCTTTTGTTCAATGGTATATGCGGATAACTACTATGTGAGGAGGCGTGTATTGTGGGATGATCTCAGAAGACATAAGTTATTTATTAAAGATTGTGCTTGGGTTGTTATGGGGGATTTTAATTCGGCTCTCAATATCGAGGATAAGCTGGTGGGAACTTCAGGAGTTGACCGGGGAATGCAAGAGTTCAAAGTTTGTGTTCTTGATATTTAGCTATTTGATATCAATAGCTCGGGTATTCACTTTACATGAACTAAGAAACCGAAGACAGGTATTGGTATTCTCAAAAAGATTGATAGGGTTATGGGTAACACGTGCTTCATTGATGTTTTTCCTTCAGCTTGTGCTATTTTTCAGCCTTATCGGATCTCTGACCATTGCCCATGTGTCCTGAGAATTGCTAGTCAACAAAAGATGAAGCCTCGACCTTTTAAGTTTGCGATTTTTTTTAACTTCAAAACTGGGTTTTTTGGATCCCGTCAAGGAAGTGTGGGAGATAAATGTGCAGGGGGTTCACCCATTCTGTGTTGCTAAAAAACTTAAGATGTTGAAGCCTCCTTTACGTAGGTTACTTTTCAAGCAAGGTAATTTGCATGATAAAGTTGATTCTCTTCGCAATCGTTTGGATGACATACAACGCGCCATTGATAAGGACCCGTTAAATAACGAGTTGAGGGAGAAAGAGTGGCGGTGTCTCGAAGAGTTCCAGCTTGCTTCGCTTGATGAGGAATTATTTTTAAAGCAGAAATCAAAAGTCCACTGGCTTGCTACAGGGGACTCTAATACAACTTACTTTCATGCATCTCTGAAGAGCAGGCACCATCAGTGTCATATTGATGTGATATCGGATAAGA
>JBCNJP010013176.1:0-12711 GCA_039602395.1 Deinandra increscens subsp. villosa | reverse complement strand
GCCAGTGTGGGGATAAATTTTTTAGTATAAGTAAAATGAGATAAGTTGATGGACCAATAGGAAAGTGACATAGAGAGAGAGAAAAATATATGTTTTTTTTTTTGAAGTTGTATGGGTAGGATAAGTTGGGTAGGATAAGTTGAATTTTTTTTTTGTTTTTTTTTTTTGCTTTTATATTATATTATATTTATAAATCAAACAACAATTTATTAAATAAAACATGACGATTACATTACTTAAAACAAAAGAAAACATTTTTATTTCAAAGATAGAACTGTTGGTTTATTTCTTGCTCAGTTAATACGACCTCTGCGTTTTGCTCGATGTGCTCCGTTATGTCTTGTCGTAGCCTAAAATGTGTCTCAGCGTCGCGTAACTCATACAACACAGTTTCGTCGATATGCGCTTGTACTAGAGGATCACGAATGTGTATCGGTGATATCGCCCTGCCTTCGTCTTTAAGTATCATGTTCTAAAATATAATGCAAGTGTAAATGATGTTCTCCATAAGATCTTTATGAACCGGACGCCCTTTGCGATCAGTAATCGCCCACTTTGATTTTAACATGCGAAACGCTCTTTCAACGTCTTTTCTTGCACTCTCTTGTATTTTCTTCATTTTCTTCTCTTTGATCTCGTATGGATGGCGAAGGCTTTCAAAAAGACTGACCAGATAATAACCACGTTTATATTGTCGACCGTTCACAACAAAAAGACATCTCGGAGCAACGCTATGTAACTCGTTCGCAAACAATGGTGATTGGTTAAGAACATTTATGTCATTGTTAGCACCCGGTACACCAAAGAAAACATGCCAAAACCACATGTCCTGTGATGCCACTGCCTCGAGAATGATCGTTGGTTTTGCGTGATCACCTCGATGATATCGATGCTACCGATCATGCCAGGAAGACCATGATATTGCCCATGCGCCTCATATAAACTCTCGATATCATGGGAGGTAGGAGAACGAAGAAACTCATCTTTATAAAGCTTAAGTATAGCATCACAAAAATTTATCAAACATTCACGCGTTGTTCTTTCCGACATCGAAAAGGTTTCATCGTACTCGTCGTATACGTTACCGGTCGCCAGTTGGCGAATAGCTACCGTACACTTTTGTAAAGGGGAGAAGCTTGTCCTCCCCCTTGCGTCTTGACGTAATTGAAACCATTCAAAATTTTGTTCAATGTCGCTAACAATTTTTAAAAACAAACCTTTTAGACATTCGAAAACGCTCTTTAAAAATACCTTCGTTGAAACGAGGATGATCGGCAAAATAGAGTTCCACCAAACGTTCATGCCCTGCCTCACGATCTCGACGTATACTTTTCCTTCTCTTCGAACGTGCCGTATCCCCTTCTTCTTGTAAAATTATGGCTTCGTAACAAGTTTTCATAAACATCAGCGCCTCCGTGTCCGAGTCACTAGAACTACTAGACGAAGTCATTAACTCGGGAGGGAGGATTGGAAGCATGTTGAATAAAAGAGTAGAATGATAAAGTGAGGTAGTGTGAAGAGTGTTTATAAAAATTGTGTGTATATATAGAGAAAGAGTAGGAAAAAAAATTGAAACGGTCATGTGACCGTTCAACGGTAAAAAAAAATTTTTAAAAAATTCGGTATGTCTCGGCATATCCTCGCCGATTTTTTCTCCAACTTTACCGAAAACACACTTGCCGAAAACAATGGTATACAACTTATCCATTTTGCCAAAAACCTCACTTGCCGAAACCCACTTACCGATTTTTTTAACCCCCCATACCACCCACCCTTATAGGTAAGAAAATCTCTAGAGGCCACCTAAATTTTTTTTTCTTTATCATATGTGGGACTTAAACACAAGATATTTCGTTTTTAGTGTCTTTGGGTAACTCCCTATAACCACTTGAGCTAAGGATTATCGGTATTTCTCTTCACATTGTTGTTTGATTTGAGACCGTTTTCTAGACCACATAATCACATCTTCATGTCGAGTAGTTTGTGTGAAAAGTACCTCACTCCCCCACATTGCAATACAATTTTGAATAATGCTTTGGATGCCCGTCTATCCCCACACGATAACTTCATGCTTTAATTTTCTATACACCCTTACAATTTACGTACTACCCCGTAAAACAATTATATATAATTGTTTTACGGGGTAGTACGTAAATTGTAAGGGTGTATAGAAAATTAAAGCATGAAGTTATCGTGTGGGGATAGACGGGCATTATATATATATAAATATATATATATATATATATATATATATATATAGGTAAAAGATCAATGTAGACCCCTTGTTTTTTGTAGACCCGGTAGACCCCAAAAATAACCATTGGATTAGATTAGATCAAGGGCTAAGATTAGATTTGAGGATTTAAATGAGATTTTGGCTGAAAAAACGCGGAGGGGTATTTTCGTAATTTTTCAGCATCATTTAAAAGTTGCAGTGAGTTTTATATTTTGTACTGAGTTTTATATTCTGTACTGAGTTTTATTTTTTGTACTGAGTTTTATTTTTTGTATTGAGTTTTATATTTTGTACTGAGTTTTATATTTTTGTACTGAGTTTTACATTTCTATACTGAGTTTTATATTCTGTAGTGAGTTTTAAAACTCGATGTTTAAAACTCAATAGTTACTTTTAAAAGTCAACTAAAATCAATATCTCACGGTGTGTTTTATACTCAACATTGAGTTTTATAACTTGGTGACTTATATAAAACTCACTAATAAAACTCAGTGAGTTTTATAAATCACTGAGTTTTAACTGAAGGGAGATAATGATAATGATAATCAGTGAGTTTTAAAACTCAGTGAGTTTTAACTAAATTTTATAACTCACAACATAACTTGGTGACTTATATAAAACTCACTAATAAAACTCAGTGAGTTTTACAAATCAGCGTCTAACACCCTAGGTCGGGTTCCTGATTCGAATTGTGGTTGAAATTCGGATCTGGTTCGACAATTGTTGACGGAAACGAGAAGTTAGGGGTTTCGGAGGAGGAGATGAGGGCGGCGCCGTTGACGATGACGTCGTTAATGGCGGCGGTGAGTTCGGTGGATACGAGGTTCATCTAGAGTCGGAGATAGAGGGGTCTACGGGGAAGGACTTCGAATCTTGATTTTGAGGAGAGAGGCATTAATCACATCCCTTAGCCCTACCAATCGGAGGTCTAGGGTTTCGTTTCTCAACGAATCCCGAAACCAGAATAATCTCACCTTTCTTCCTCAACCTCCGTATTTCCATGGATTCCTCATCCGTTTCAGATCGCCTTGACGTATTCGAGATCTACACGCGCTATTGCGGTAATCATAATCCGGATTCCTTCTACTTATGTATGATGTAATATAATAATTAATTGATTGATTCAATTGATCGATAGTTGCTTGGAAAATCGAGAATCAGATATAACAAAATCTCAATTTAATGCAATATCTATCATCATTGTCGTTAACCTTGAATATTGTTTGGATCGTTATTGTTTCAATGTATATCTGAAGTGATTCCAGGTAATTTTCTGGCATTTTCTTTTTGCAGAAGTCACATCAGAGGGGTTGGGTTTCGGAGGAGATGGTTATCAAAGAGAGAAATTCCCATCGTGCCCCTTATGTATAAAAATCAGGGATTAAGATCTAACGGTAGATAGAGGGGTCTACGGGGTCTACATTTTTTAAGGGGTCTACAAAGAACCCTTCCCTATATATATATATATATAGGGTTAGGTTCAAATGAGAACTTTTTGTTTTGAGAACTTTTGAAAACTAAATCTCAACCACAAATTTCAGGGGGGGCCACTATAATTCATGGGAGAGGGGATACATGTAAATAAACTTGTGGCTCAAATTAGTTCTTTTTAGTTCTCAAATCAAAATGGTTCTCAAATGATCATCTCCCTATATATATATATATATATATATATATATATATATATATATATATATAGGGTTATGTTCAAATGATAACTTTTTATTTTGAGAACTTTTGAGAACTAAATCTCAACCACTAATTTCAGGGGGGACCACTACAATTCATGGGAGGGGGGATACATGTAATAAACATGTGGCTCAAATTAGTTCTTTTTAGTTCTCAAATCAAATTGGTTCTCAAATGATCCTCTCCCTATATATATATATATATATATATATATATATATTTTGTGCAGAGATCGACGGCTTAAGTGTTGGTCGTAGCGACCGAAGTCGCTACGGAATTTTTTCCTTGTGTCGATAGCACGTGTATTTTGGCAAAAAATAAAAATTATATCTATTGAGTCGGTCACCAGAGAGAGAGAGAGAGAGAGATGATGGATATATTGAAAACCTCTTCGAGTTAGAAAAAACCGTAAAAACTCCCCAAAAACATTTTTTTTCCAATTTTTTTAGTGCTTCCGAATGTTATATTGATCCCAATGGTGAAAATAATCAAAAAAACGTCGAATAGTTTTTTTAAAAAAAAATCGAAATCTCACGTTACGTCATGTTACTTATGTAACATTTCCTATTACATACCCTGTTTTATATGTAATATATTTTTTTATATATTTAACAAAATGTCTAAATAATTATCTTAAAAGGCGTTTTTTTCGTCTTTTTCCACCAAAGCCATTAATATTTTGTCTAATGCTTTTTTTCTTCTTATGTAAATATGTTCGCTTACTAGGCTGGAGGTGCTTTCTTATTGGGCTGAAGGCTGGATTGGTGCATAAGTTCAGGCTCAGTTAGTGGCTAGAGATTGGGCTTGATGCTATTGATCCGGATCGCTTGTAGCGGGAGGATACGCGGATCTTAGAGCTTAACCGGGTTAGGGACGTGTCACTTGGTGGATACGTTTTATATATATGAGATTTTTCCAGCCATCTGCACTAGCCATTCCTCTCCATTGTTGCCATCGTTCTCTGATCTAGGATATATTTGGGGAAATCATTTTGATCTAGGAATGAAGCATATCTGATCCGAACCTTCTTTTATTTTTATTTTTTAATGTACCCGGTCTGGTTAGCCGGTACTGTCTACTAATTGTACTAGTCGGGTTGGACTTTGTTGTCATTTAATTTGTTTGGATCTGCACCGTTATATTGATGGGCTTCTTATTACATGTTGGTGGGCTTCGCACATCAGAGAAAGATTGAAGTCGCTGGGCTTGGACCATCTAGAAATTTGTATCATTTACACGGTCATTTAACCCAATATATTTAAAGGGTACGTTTTTTAGCTTCCTGGTTTTCCAACTAAAAGATTGTAGTAGCTTTAAATCTTATAAAATATATGTGTAGTGATTTTAGCTATTATAAAAAGGATATTTTGTTTTCATTTTACTTTTATGGTTGTTGAGGATTTTCGCCTACATTGATCATTGTTAGTTCTTGATTTTATAGTCGATTACACTTTGTAATCATTTCGGTTTTCAATATTCAATAGTCTAAACTTTTGTATTTGTCGATTTATGTTTTTCCCTGTTTACAGATTCTAAGAGCTGTTAAACAATGAAACATATATTAATTAGGTTAATGTTATTTTTAAAATTTCTACTTTAATTTAATGAAAACTATTGAAAAACAAATTAAACCACATTTGCCGAATATTAACAATTGGAAAAAAAAAACAATGTTTGACCTCATACATGCATATATATATGGTTTTGCACAATTCTATATCCATGAAGTAAGGAAGAAACTACCAAATGTTTGGTGTCGGCTACGTAACAGAAAACATGTGTTTCTAGAGACAAAATACAATGAACCGAACATTTGTTTGCAATAACCCAAATATCATAATCTATGAAGCCAATTAAACCAATATTATATGGAGATTAATTTGAACCAACTATATTATAAGTAAATCATGCTATTATTATATAATTTTCTCTTCCAAATCAATTTAAATAACTACTTATTATATTGATTCATAGAACAATAAACAAACATGTATTGTTAATATCGTTTTTTTCTCGGTGTACGTTAAACATATTTAACTGTTATTCAACTGTAGAACATATTAATAAATATAATTTTATGCTGCCGATGTACATTAGTTACTTGTTTATCACTTTCAAAATCTTGGTATGAGAATAATATCTTTAAGATCTGTAGATATTATTTTTATATTCTTTTGATTTATGCTTCTTCTTTTTTGCATTAAAACACATTGAACATTGCATGTTATAGTTTGATTAATTAATCCTATAATAATTATGATGCCTAAATCATTATACATGATACATAGATGGTATTTATTTAGTAGGCATATGACATTTAATTTAACAGCATCGTTTCAGACCATCTTCAATGAGGTGCATTTAGAATGCATTTGATGAAGTAGAGGATGAGGTGCATGTGGGAGAAAGTAGAGAGATAAATAATTTGTATGTACGTATCCATGTACTTAAGGATAGAGAAATTGATTCTGAAATAAAAAAGAGAAAATGTGAAGAGAGATAATATATAGAGAAAAAAAATTCATGTACGATGCATTTAGACTCTTGAATTGAAGATAGTCTCGGTGTGTTAAATGATTTTTTTTCCTCTTCTGTTGCAAGTACTACGGATTTTGGGTGTGTAATGAAGAAAATAATGCTACATAGACGGTCATAAATTAGGTGTGTAATGTTGTTTGTATGAATATGAATTTGATTTAGAAAATAAATATGAGTTGTAATCCTGTAATTGATGGGAAAAAAATAACCGGTGTTTTTGAGTCTTGGTATGAACTCTAAAGTAGAACTAAAAATAAATTAGATCGGTGCAAAAGTTAGATCGGTGCAAAAGTTACTACAAAATGGATTTTTAAGTTTTCTTTTAATTAGCAGTTTTTTAAATAGTTAAAATCACCACCTTTGCATTCTACGAGTAAAATTTTAATCCACATCCTCTTGTTTAGAAAGCTATCACTTTATAATCAAACTATCCCCTACCACTATTAATTAGCTTCATCAATTCTTTCTCCCGAATGTGGTTGGTTTAACAATTACTTTAATTTAATATAATTTTTCACCTAATAAAATTGTAGTTTTGCCCTTTTTTTTTTTTTGCTTTTCAATTCTTTTTTGTTTTGCGATTTTGGCTATTTTTTTGTCTTTTTATATTATATTAATTTGTTTTTTTCTATATTATTTTTTGTTTGTCTTTTTATTTTTTATTCGAGTTTAGCAAAAGATTTGGTAATGTAATAATACAGTCATATAAGATTGGTTTTTTTATTTTTTACTTTTCATAAAATTTAAAAAGAAATCTAATTGGAAAAAATAACTTTTATTCGTTGAAGGAATCGAAAAAAACACTTCTCCCCTATGGAATGAAATTTTTTTAAAAATGGAAGTAATCACATTGCTCATGTAATGGTCTGTTTCATTCCAATGTGCTACCAAACATTTCATTCTTCATTTAGATGTAATAACTTATTTCATTCCACCATTCATTCCTAAGTACCAAACGCTATCTAAATCAACATAAATATATAAACAAAATAAGAAGAACAAAGATGTCATGAGTTGACATTTTGAAAATTTACAAGAATAATAATAATAATAATACAAGTAATTATATGTATATGAAAAACTTTAAAGGTGATTAATTTAAATACTGGCTTCAAATCCAGATTCATTGAATTTTATTAAATAATTTAAAATTGAAAAATAATAAATATGATTATTTAGATTTCTATCGTCCATCATAAAAGATTGATACGTAAACATGTGACACGTAACATACTAGCTAGTATCCTTTTTTAACTTATTATAGTACGCATATATATTTTTTATAGATAGATATGTTTCATGTTATTATGTTTATCGAAAACCCATGAAAATTTTCATGTGTAGTCTATTTGTGGTGTCCACCCCTCACTCGACGGTTCCATCGAAACGAGATCAGGTTTAAATGAGACCAGGGTCCACACTCCATTCTCATGTATATCCGATATTAATTGATAACTTTTTTTTTATTGAATGGCAATAACTTATTTGTTGGTTAGTTTGTAGCCCATTGAAATATGAAATATTGGTTGTCCTTTCATAAAAACCATAAAACCATAAGGGTTTAAACGACTATATGTATAAGTTTTTTTTAAGAGAAATTTATTTAAAATAGCCAAAAGCTTATGAAATATATCGAATAAAAGCATTAAAATCACAATAAATTACTTCCCGAATTGGAAAAGAAGTGAAGCCGAGTGTCTCAAACTCTCAATCACAGGGAAACACTATTCACTGAACAGTAAAAAAAATTATAGACTCAGTTATAAATATTGTTATTTATGTTTATAGAGGATTATGAAACATGCCCTTAAAGTTATAAAATTCCAAATAATGTCTTTTTTTTCTTTTAAAAATTATGTTACAGCTTTTATCATTTATACTAATAGAGTTAAGAGTAAAGTTTTTCGGTTAAATTCATATAAATGTCCATTTTCCCTTTAATGGTTCGAAGGAGGAAATGTGCAATTCTTACCCTTTTTGTTTTGTTTTGTTTTTTTGTTTTTTTGAAAACATTTCACTTTTCTTTTTATTCTTTTTTCGCCATTTAGTAGAAAAAAAATTGATTTTATTTCAACGATTCTAACGTTTATAGTGCATGTTTGATTAACGTTTTAATTTATGTTTTATAAAATGTATAGTATTCTGTATATTTATGCATTTTAATTATAAAAACTTTTTTATCACAGTGAATGGATCCGTATTACTAACTGATTCTTTTCATATTTAGTATTTCCGTGATTATTTTGTGTCATTATTGAAATAATATATTTTGGGTCTGCTACTGAAACTACCATAAGGTCAAGAACTCGTAACAATATTTTTTTTCTGCAATTTTGTATGTAATAATAAAACATTTGTCAGGAAAAAAAACCAAGTTGTGGTGTAGCCCAACAAGTGCCCCTTGCTAACCGTCGCCCACCCCCAAAATTTTTATCATTTTAAGAAATCCGTTGCCAAAAAATAAAAACCAATTCCAACGGGTTACAAACCGTTACGAACTTATTCGTATAGATTTGACATATCTTCACCTACAATCGGTGTGAAACTAAAACCTTTTGTAATAAAATTCGGGTTTGATCAAGCGTTGATCAAACCAAAACGGTTTGTAAAAAGAACTGGTTTGTGTAGCTCTAAAACAAACACTCTCCAAATGAAAAAGTTACAATCTCATTTTTAGGTCTTATTAGAATAGTTTGAAGTTTGATGATAAAATGATAGTTCTTTAATTAAAACAAGATTTTCTATACAAGCATTGTGGCGGATATAATATTGGTATATAAAACCGTCTCATTGTATAACGGTACGTAAAAAAAATAAAGTTAAAAGAAAAAAGTGTAACGATCAAAACACTCGAAACAAAAAACTATGTTACACTATTGTACATAAGGAAACCTATGTGTACCTATTACACCACAAAAAAAAAAAAAAAAACCAACTTATGTCCCAAGCCTAAACGATTTAATCGCAAATAGAAAAAGACTACATTGCAACGTTAAAAATAGAAACTGAACGCTCAAAGTGTTGTATTTATGATCTAAAAGTTGTGTTACACGGATTTTCTCGTTACACCACAAACTTAATGATAAACTCGTTGCGTGCAGATATATAAAAAATGTAAAAATAAGCAAACATAATGATAAATATGGTAAATGACATAATTATAAAAGAAATAACATGGTGATAAGTATGACAAAATAGAGAGATAAAATAGTAAACTAACTTATCAAAGTTGATAATTATAAACAGAGATAATAACCAGGGGCGAACCTAGCATAGGAGCAGGGGTAGCGCTTGCTACCCCCCCCCCCCCTTGCTCTTTCACCGCATATTGAAAAAACTTGATAACGCCTAGTGAGAGAAAAAGGAAAAATGAATTTTAATAATACAAGTTTTACCTTATTGGCGGATTATAATACATGTTTTGAAATTTATTTTTAATAATACGAGTTTTGTGGATATTGGATTTCTAATGATACACCGTTAGATTTACTAACGGTGTTAGTATGTTGCCTACGTGGCACCTGACGTGGACTGGTTTCCTCCTACGTGGCACCGGACGTGGGACCTGCCATGTAGGCAACAAACTAACACCGTTAGTAAAAACTAACGGTGTATCATTAGAATCCAATACCCACAAAAACTCGTATTATTATGAGGAAATTTCAGAACTCGTATTATTATCCGTCAATAAGATAAAACTTATATTATTAAAATCCATTTTTTCGAAAAAAAAATGTATTTCGTTACCTTAAAAATGATTTTTTCACTAAACAGTTACCCTTAAAATAAAATTCTGGATCCCTCGTTGATTAACAACCAGAGTTCAATTCCTCTAAAGTTAATTTGTGGTATAATAAAGTAATAAACCGTACTTTTTAAATGAAAATATTATACTTTTAAAAGAAATATATTTGTTGGATTTTGCTATGCATCCAAATATGGTACGGAGAAAAGGAAATGAAAAAGGAAGAAAGAAAGGGTGAAAGCATGTGATTGGGTGAGCATTACCGTTATCCAATAGGAGCATTCCTCATTTACCAAGTAAACACTTTGCCTTTTTCTCACCGCCCCCCACGTGCAATCTTCTAGATATCATAAATACCTCTTTTTAAGAATTAAAAAGTATTATTATTTCTTTATAATTTCACCCCCTTCGGTTTTTTCTCGTTTAACAAATTTTAGGAGTCGTTACACTTGTAATTATTCGGTCATTACTTGATGAGGTCATACATAAATTACATATTGAAGTGATGCGGGGCAGACGACGTCCAGAACGGCTGCCGGGAAGGTGAACAAACATGAGAAAGCGTGCATCGAGAATCAACATGTGTTTGTTCGGGCTTTGCCTTTGAAGACGTCTGGGCATCTCTGAGTCGGAGGGCGGCTGCCATGTTGCGCCGGATACCAAGAAAGTTATGTACAGAAATATCGTGGCCTCTAGATTGAAAAAATGTGGTATTCATACGTGGCAGTGGCTTTGGACTATCCAAAAGGGGTTGGCGGCGCAGCTTGTTGCTCGCCTATCCCTGGGCTGGTGAGCTCGAGTCTTGTATGTTCTTGTTCTTTCAAAAGATTATTAATAGAGTTTTAATTTCTAACCAAAAAAAAAAAAGTTGATGCTTAGATGAATTACTAAACATATTCTTGTTTTTTTATCAGCCTATAAATTTAAATCCTTTAAACGTCTTTTATCTCTAAATCTTATGTTTGGGGAGAATTAGGGAGTTAAGCCAACACGTTCGATCACTGGCCGAGTCGAGGACGCGGTTTCCCATGAAATAGACTCAACTGTTATTGGCTTAGGCTTTCGCTGGCAGCTCCGTTAACCGGTAGGCTTCAAGAAAAGTGTTATATGGGTATCCAACACCGCCTAAAAAAATTTAGAGTCTTCTCACAATCTCTATAAATTAAAGAGGCCTCATATACTTTAAGAACGAGAATCTTCGAAATCTTAAAACAAGTTGATAATCGCAACTGACCCGTAGCCGAGATTAACCGAAAAATTAACCAATTAACAATAACTGGAAAATCCTTTTTAGTTATGGTTAGACATATACCTTTATTGAAACTATTGACTATGATTAATACGTTGTATTTCTTACAGAATCGTGCGCAGCCTCCCACACTTCTATACATATACACATGTATGTGTGAATGTTTTGATAGTATAACCCCAATTATTCATTACTTAGGCAAAACATATGACCTTGTAGATTTGTGGTATTGGCCGGTGTTGCTTACCATAAAAGTGATACATGGTTTTAGATTCTTTTAAATTCAAGTTGTTAGCTAGATGGTGTTCGGAAGAGTTTGAAAAAAAGATTGCCATTCAAAAGATAATCAAAATTGGCAAAACCAAAAGGCAAGGATGGTACGTGACATAGTAAAATAGTGAAATGGATATATAAGCGTATTCCCATCAAAAGAATGACCACTTTTTCCCTGTTATCTTTCTAAAAACAAACTTTATGCACGGATTTTGATGACCACAATAGTATTCTCTTCAATACTTTTATCTTAAAAGCCTATAAAATTTAAAAATGTCAAATCAACAAACAAAACATTATAGGATTTTGGTTTTTTTCTTTTTTTTTCTTGTAATTGCTGATGTTCGTAAAAATATATATATATATACCTCTTATCGTTTGAGAACGTACGAGGGTTTGATCTTGAGTTCTAACAAAACCTTCGCTGTGTGTCCATTACCATTGGTCATACTTAATGCATTATATGAATCTGGTTTTTTCGATAAAGTTCATACACAACCTTCAATGCACGTGTTACTATTGCATCTTGAGAGTGTTAGTTTTGAATGAAGTTCCCATATATGGTTCTTGAAAAATTATAGTCTGTATAAACACTTAGGCTGTGTTTCGCGCACTAGCTGAAAGCTAGCTGCTAGCTGATAAATTATAAGCTAGCTGATAAAAAATAACTTTTTGTAAAAACTAGCTGATAAACTAGATTAAAAATATAAAATGACATAAAGTACATGTCATAAATGTAAATAAAGATATTTATTTATAAGTTGGGGAAGGGTAAAACTGAAATATTATAAAAGCTAGTTGAAAAGCTACTCCAACTAACTTTTCAAAAGCTAGCTTATAAGCTAGCTATTTTACGTTACCCAACAGGGGCTTTTAAAAAAGCTAGCTTATTAAAAAAAGTTCCGTTGAATCAAAAAACTAGGTATAAAGCTAGCTGATAAGCTAGCTTATAAGCTAGCTTATGGCGCGCCAACACAGCTT